>JANHFL010004673.1:318088-328220 GCA_032468155.1 Oxyrhabdium leporinum
TTTGAACCGCTAGATTGAATCAGCAGAAGTGGCCTGCAGTTCAACACTCTAACCACTGCGCCACCTAGGCTCCTAGACATCCACCTAGACATCCTGTGCAAAGCCCACCAGCTTCACCAAGCTATTACTAATCTAAACACATCCTTCTCTGGACTCCCTACCATCTCCAGTGGGTATCAGTCAGGATCATCTTTTACCTCATTCACATTGTCAAGCAACCACATTTACAGAATCATCACATGCAGACTTGGCAAAATTACAGTGCTGTAATCTCTTACGTGGCCCTATGATTGTCATGTAGCCTTGTCATTCATCACTATATCAATATAGTCTGTCCATCCAATGTTTTTCTGAGTCCAAAGCAGGAAAGGACTGCAGCGTTCCCAGAAATGGCTAGGGCAGAAGGAAATTGGAAGTCAATATGTAACAAGCCAGATTTTGCCCATCCTGTATTGGAGAATAGCAGGTTTTTTTGTGTGGCATACAATACTTTACTGTAGTCCTATTTTACTTCCTCATCTGCTGTAATGTTCCCTTTCATCCCCAATAAAATCAAGTGCTTATTTCTGCAGGTCAAAATGAAGCATGCACAATCAATAAAGTTAAGTAAATTTCCCTAATTAATGATCATTACAGAATGGGAAATTGGACTTTAAAACAGAATGTTTAGCTCTACGGAGGCACAAATAAAATGGTTAACAACTCTTCCAGGGCAGAGAATTGGCAGAGAATTCTGTACAATCTGAATGCATTGATGATTATAAGACTTCTTCTCCTTCTCCAACCTCCATCTCCTCCTCCTCTTTCTCCTCCTTCTTTTCTTTCTCCTTTCCTTTGCTGCATGGCATAGTTTATCCATCAATCATTCTCTAAATCCATATAGAAGGCATAGCTTTCAGAAGAATAAGCATGATAACAAACTCCATGGGATTTTAAGCATTTGAAATTGGGATCATAGCTATTTGTATTTGTATGTGGTGAGTTGGTCTTTTATACTGTGCATCCTTATGTGATTGTTTTGCTTTGGAATACTTTAATGAAATACATGTATGCTGGCTATAGGAATATAAAAACAGTGTGTTCATCATAGTGGCCACTACTGTAATGTCAATATTGATTTTAAAGGCTGCTGTATATTTCATATGTGAAATAGCCACGGGAGCAACTTGGTTACAATTTAACAAGAAGCAGTGTAATTTCCAATTAAGTGCTGCTTTAATGGGTACAGTAAGACATTGCTTTAATGACCAAAGTAGTCAAACCATGTAAACAAGAATAAGGAATTTGCTTCCTGTAAGTGGAAAAAGAGTTTAAAATAGTTGGTTTTCATTATTTGGCCTGCCTCGCTCACTTTGAATACAGAAACTGCAAACTGGTAGATAAAAAAACAGACTTTGATGTAATTCCATTCAATTTTAGTTCTCAAAAAATAAATTAGCAATGGGCGGGGGGAGTTAAACAGGAAGAAGAGAAGCAGGATGTGGAATGGAATATCCTCACTCTTCAATCTTTATGGAAAATTTTACATTCGTTGTGTCACAATGACTCAGGGTTCCCAGACCCAACAAGCTGACCTTTGTCAAAATGTTTCGCATAATTGCTGCAGCTTTATTTTGGAATGGTAAGGTTTCCGCTGAATCTTCTTTAATTTCAATGGGATGCATTTGTTTCTTTTTTAAAAAGAAAGAGGGTTTTGTAGCACTTAAGGATGAAAGACCCTCCGGTTGGGGATACCATCTTAGACCAGGTTGTACAAATCACCCTTCAGCTGGAGGGTTTCTCCCTTTCTCCCACTGAGTTGTTCCACTGCCTATTCTTGATTCTAAACTGAGACCTACTGTATATTGTCTAAAAATTGAAGGTACTATATCACGGGTGTCAAACTCACCGCGTCACGATACCGTCATATGACGTATCTTGACTTTTTTCCCTTCAGGGAACTGGTGTGGATGTGGCCTGCACGTGATGCATCCAAGCCATAGGCTGCCAGTTTGACACCCCTGTACTATATGGATCAGAAATATCCAACTTTAGGCTCTGGGGCACATTGGCTTTTACCCTGCAAAAAAAACCCCTTCAGAATATAGATGGATCAGGATTAAAGAAGAAAGTTGGGGCTAAGATAAAAACAACCCTTTCATTACAATGATGTTGAATTAATTGCATTTTATATGAATGGTGCCAACTGCTTTAATCATTTTCTCTTTCTATCTCATTAAAAATGACAATTTGGTAACCATACTTAGAGGTGTTCTGGGGGTCAATTTCAGGGATTCAAGGCACCATATATACCCTGGGCCTCAGGTTTTGTAGAAATGGGTATTATTAGCCCTGGAATAATATCCAGGACTAAATACATTGGAATAATAAGCACAAAGTTGCAGATCATGACTGTAAACCATATATCAGATACATTTGGTATGGAGCAAGAATAAGTGGTTGCCAAATTATTCCATAATCAAAAACTTTTTCTAAGTTGTTTTTTTAAAAAATACAAACAAATATGAAGAGTTCTACAAAGCAGCTTTTACTAAAGGGAAGTTCAGAGCACCTTCTCTGCCTGAAATTTCCCTTTTGACTGCTGGCTTCAAAACAGATAATTCTAAGGTCAGTTCTGCCTTCTCCTCTTCAAACTTGCTTCCCCGAAGGTCCTAATTGCGTGTTGGCATGATACAACAAAGTTGGGAGTGCTTGTTTTATTTATTTGTTTACCCTTGGCATATTAATGTGCCTTTTAGCACAGGTGATGAGTAACAGTACCGGCATACTCGCATTATTTGACAAAGTGAAAAAGGGGTTGCATCTTTTTCTTCTCACATTAACTAACTTTAGTTGCATCAACCAAAAGCAGAGAGAAATATCAATGACTTTCTAAAGCTGAGGTTGCAATTTGTGCACTGATATAGCTGATATGCTATATCAGAATGGGATTTGCTTGTTTGACGCTGAAGCTGTGTGAAGTTTGTTTGTGTGTCTGTGTCTGTATCTGTGCACACATCTTTTGGTCTGCAGTTTTCTTGGCAAAGTTTTTCAGAAGTGGTTTGCCTTTGCCTGCATTCCAGGCAAAGAGAGAGAGTGTGTGACTTGCCCAAGATCACCCAGTTGGTTTTGTACCTAACACAGGACTAGAACTCACAGGCTCCCAAAAAGTGACCTTGCACTTTTTGGGCAATCTTGCACAATATGTTTAATAGTTTGCATATCAAAATCACAACTGCAACAAGGGGAAATTTTTCATTCTCACTGATACAGGGCAGAGGCACTTCTTCCAGTATCACATATAATTCTGTTCAATTTCACTCCAGGCAAAGGGAGAGCAGGTTAAAACCATGTGGTAGAGGGATCTCTAATGGTCAGGCCTCAGGAAGGTATCTGAGACCATTCCTTCTCCAGACATTCTGAAACTGGGTAGATGTTAAATGACTAGCTGTTTTCCAAGTTGGCCTATGGGATTTCAATCTTGTGATGGGATGTGCATTGTCCTGATGAATAGGAAGGGCCTTGTTCTTCAGCATTCTTGATTATAGTCTAAATAAAGTTTGTTGTCTTCTAATGTGGAGCAGTATGATATTGCTAAGTACTACTAACCAGTGCACAGGAATGGGATGCAATGTGCCAGAGATGATAACTCATAGTCTGGCATACAAAACAGATGTAAGACTTAATCATAGAAGAATGCCTGAACCAGCCAGTATATCTTCCAATTCCAAGAAGACAACTAAAAAGATCCTATTATTATGGGCTTATATCTCTCAGGGTATGAAGCTTGGAGAAAAATTCATTTTCACATAGAAATCACTACGAGTGTAAACATCTAGAATTCTACACAAATATTGAGAATTATAATATGAGGTACTTTAAGTGTCTCTTAATTCCTTGATACTCATAAAAGTTCTCAACCAATATTGCTGCAGTGTTTCGGCATAACAAGCCCCATATATAAATAAGATGAGATGCTCTATACCAGGGGTGTCAAACTCAAGGCCCATTGGCTGGATCCATCTTGCGGGTCCTTAGATCTGACCCAGGGGGCTGCCCTGGAAACGGTGAAGGACCAGCTCGCGGTGCCTCTGCCAGTGAAAATGGAGCTCACCGAGCTCCGTTTTTGCTGGCAGAGGGTTGCAGGAGGCTGTCACAGCCAAAAATGGAGCTTGGGAGCCTGTTTTTTCTGGCAGAGCGCTTGGGCCACCACAGGCACCCCCAAAACAAGTGATGTTGAGATGGCCACGCCCACCCTGGCCATGGCCACACAACCCAAGGTCAAACACAACCCTGAGGCAGCCCTCAATGAAATTGAAACCCTAACCCCTGCTCTATACAAATACCATATAATCTCCTTCTATACAAAAAAAAATCAGCATGGCAATCGCTTATGAGAACTGAAAGAACTTGGTGATCCACCAAGGGTAGGATTTTTGCGGCCTGCCTGAACAAATAAGCACAGAATTGATCCAACCAAATGAAGCAACAGTAACTGATTCATTTCAATACAGCCCATGTAAAACATTGAAGCAACAAAAATAACTTAGTTGGCTTCTTTGAATGCACATGCACAGTGCACATGTTTGCCTCTGATAACCAACCGGCAAAGAAAGCAGCTCTTAACAATTAGTGTAAGTCTGGGTTTTTTTCCAGTCTGTGAATTCGCCCCAAGAGGAAGCTAATACAGGTCATTCTTCTGCATCCTTTTGTGCAGTTCAAAAAAAAAATATCAGCAGCATATTAAGAGCATTTGTTAACGTATAGCAGGGGTGTCAAACTCAATTTCATTGAGGGCCACATCAGGGCTGTGGTTGATTCCAGGAGGCCGGGGGGGGGCAACTGGGTGAGCATCGCCAGCTTGATGCCACTTACTGGGTGTGGCCGACTGGGTGGGTGTGGCCGACTGGGTGAGCGTGGCCAGCTTGACACCACTCTCCAAACTGCTGCCATGTTTAATTTTTGCATTGGATGGATCAGGCCGAAGCCTCGCTGGCCCAATGTTTCCTCTTCGCATTGGGTAGACTGGGCCAAAGCAACATGGGCCGGCCCCTTACATTTTCCAGGATGGCCCCACGGGCCGGATCCACCCCTGATGTATAGGTATAATGGAATCATTTGCATTTGGCAACCTCTTTCAAAGCCCAAGAAACAAAAGCAACATCATTTTGCCCCTGATCATTCATGTATTCATTTATATTCTGCGCCAAGTTGGTGTACATGGTACAGGTAGTCCTCAACTTACGACTACAATTGAGCCCAAAATTTCTGTTGTTAATTAAGGGAGTTTTGCTCCATTTTACAACTTTTCTTGGCCACAGTGGTTAAGCGAATCACTGCAGTTGATAAGTTAGTAACCCGATTGTTAAGTGAATCTGGCTTCCCCATTGACTTTGCTGATCAGAAGGTTGCAAAAGGGGATCATATGACCTTGGGACACAGCAACAGTCATAAGTGCGAACCAGTTGCCAAGTGTCTGAATTTTAATCACATGATCTTGGGGAGGCTTCGAAGGCCATAACTGTGAAAAAATGGTCATCAGTCACTTTTTTCAATGCTGTTGTAACTTTGAACGGTCCCTAAGTGAACTGTTGTAAGTCGAGGACTACCTGTATTCACTTCCCCACAGTGAGATGGATTGGGCTGAGAGAGAGTGACTGGTACAAATTCAGAAACTCAAGTTCATCCCACTCCTAATCCAACACCTTTATCACAATATACGCTGGTTCTCTATGGCAAGCAACTGCTCCTTATATACGAGGCACATTTCTGCATTTGATAATCTGCTCAAAAAAACAAATACAACATCCCACAGTGTTATATTTGAACCCATGATCTGTAGACCCCACGCTGCTTAAGGAGCTAGTTTAAAACGTATCATTTTACAGTACTAATTCTACAGAGGAGGCCACTGGATTAGGCAACCATCGGCTTGACCTTGCAGCTCAGACTCTCGGTCCTTCTATGATCTCTGACTTGTGTTTTATTTTGAAAAGCAGCAATCCAGAATAATTCTCAGAACCAAAGCTGCACTTTAATTGACTCTGTAGTTCTGCATCCCTCCTTATCCCTTCAATTAGCATCAGCATATGGCAACAGAGACTGAATGCATGCTTGCTGTTTGTTTGTTTTTGTTTTTTGTTTGTTTTTTGTTTGTTTTTTGTTTTTTTTGGGGGAGGGGGGTTTCACTTAATGCAGTCTCCATGGCTTGAAGGACTGAAAAAAAGCAAAACCCCAATTTGCAGAATGCTGGAAGACTCAAAAGTATATGTAATAAAAGACCATTTTTGGCATCGAACTCTGGAACTTGGGGAGAGCTCTGAATATTCAAAACCAGCTATTCTAAGCTCAGAACATTTGAAGGCCAGAACATTTTGCCCAAGCTTATTAAGGAATGATATAATAATTAATATAGCTGAAATATGTCAAACCAAGCAAAACAATAAATCAATTGCATTAAAAACTGTATTAAGACATGAATAATAAGGAGGTGTATTTGAAAGACTGTGGACTCCACAATTGGACCCTGAGCTACATATATTCTTTTCTATTGGATCTAAAAGATTATCATAATTGATTGGAGGAGTTAAAAAGCATTTTAATTTTATTTTATTTTTTTATTTCATTACGGGTTTTTTAATCTCTAACTCTGTTCACTTTCCCTTTTGGTACCAATTAGCATTGGTGTGTATGTTGATCTTCATACATTGCACAATGTGACTCTTGGTCTCAAATAGCTGCCCAGTCTTACATTACTGAAAAAGAAACTTGGTAAGTGGTTGATTAGAGATATTCCTCAAACTGTTTTATATGTCAGATTAATGGTGGGAATTTTGTCTATTCGGCAGGCTGTGTTAAGGAAATGAAAATTCATCTCAATTTTTAAATGTAATCTCATCCAAAATTTTGACATGCTGATTGCCCCCAAGTCACTTTAAAGAGCAGTATGACTTTAAGCAATGACCACAAAGGAGGGGAGGGGAATTGCAGAGGAACTTCCTCTAATGACTTCCAGAATTCAGTCATTTATGTTTAGTGAATGAACTAGTTCTAGCATTAGCAGAAACATCTCAATTCTTCCTGGCAGGGACCCACAATGACTACGAAGCTGCCCTTGCGAGAAGAATTTGAGACCTGGACCTCTCTACAGGTGGCTGATCTTCTAAGACAGGTATTGAGGTGCTCTAAGACTCTACTCAACTGATGGTCCAGAATAGATCACGTTTCTGTATTTCTTTCTATTGCTGGTTTCACTCCAAGAAGTAATAAGAGGCAAGCTTTTAGATACAACTGAGAGCAGAAAATGAGAGCAGCATTCTTTTTGTATTAATCGGTCAATAAATTTATAATCTCTTTATTAGGTTTGAAAAGTTGGGCATCTTCCAAGAATTCACTACCAGCCATAAGAGTATATATTGTATCCAGATTTAATTGTGTTTAGTAGAAACCCGCTGAAACGAAAGAAACGTGGATTCAGTTAGTTAGGATTGATTCAGCTAAATGTTTCTTTCTGTTCATTCAAGAAGGGTCCTGTCTGCACCAGAGTTAAACTCTTCAAAATTAAGAAAGGATGACAATCCTGGTTCTGCGGAAAGAGGGCTGAGAGGGAGAGATAGAGGGTAGAAATGAGGAAGGGGGGAAAGAGGCCAGAGTTGAATGGGTCTGAGATGTTGTAACATCTAGGGACTCTTGTGAATTCCTAAAAGTTATTCCAAGAGTGCTTTTTCAAAAGGCAACTGGAGTTTGTTTTTCCTTGAAGACATTTCACTTCTCAGCCAAGAAGCTTCTTTAGTTGTGAAGTTTCATCAGAACTGAAGAAGCTTTTTGGATGAGAAGCAAAGTGTCTTCAAGGAAAAACTAAGTCCAGTTGGCTAAATCTGAAAAAGGCCCTTTGTGACAACCATGACCTGGATGACTGAGAATCTCCCCAGACATCCGAAAAGCTTGTCATAATCCCGTAATCACACAATCCTAGAAACCTCCTTGTAATTCAAGCCTGGTTGTAATTTGGGGAACACTAGTTCAGCTTTCCTGAGCCAAGCAGGAACCAGTTTCCAAAATTCCCAGATAGCAGAGTCAATGTCCATAGTCACTGAGAACTAAGGAATGCTGGAGAATACTGGACAAGCTCAGCTCACAGCATCTGAAATAGCAGGATGGGTCAAGGAATAACTCAGATGTACTTTTCAGTGTGAGGTCTCTACAAACACAAAGCAGTTTCAGTTTTCCAACTAAGTATCAGAGTGCACTGGAATTTGACAGTTTATAAATTCAATTAAATCCATAAAGTTAACTGTTGGATTAATCAATCCTTGTAAGGACTTGTCAGGTTTTGAGAAATGCTATTATTAAAGGAGTGGTAATCATGCTTGAAAATGCATTGTTTCCTCAAAATTATATTATATTTTATCATATGATAAAACATAAAGTGATATTAGATGTATTAAAATGAAGAGCAAAGTAAAACAAATCAATATAAAGACAAGGAGACATATATTTAACCATACTGGAAGTTGTCTGAAGGTTAATAGGCAGCTACTAGAACCTGTTTGGGGAGGTCTCTAAACTAATAAACATCCATCATCAATAAAATTAAATATATACAAGCAATTAAAAGTCCATAGGGTGTGTGTATTTTACTGCCTGCAGGAGAACCATTTGCAACTATGTTGAACTGAATCCAGTCACACAACTGAAAAGCCATTAAAATCAATGGGACTAATTCAGTCATGACTAAATAAAATTAAGCTTTCTGTATTTCAAAGCTATTAAATATGGCTAACTCTATATACAGCTTATGATCTACTTATTTCTTCCAAACATGAATTATAGGCATCTTTGTGCACACATCATCATTTTATTTAGTAGTCTTCTAAAATTATTTCCAATAGATACCAAGCTTGTTAGGCAAAGACTAGCATAACTAATATTTTAGTGTGATAGCCAATAGTATATGTCCATGGAATATTGTTATATTTTCACATGCGCTGTACAGCAGATATTTCTCCGTATTGCTGTTTTAATATGCTCTTCATGTAAAAAACAACAGAACTGTCTTTGCAAAAACTTATTTAGAACAACAGCTTCATAGCAGAACTACCAATTCTTACTAGATTTAAATGAGGTTTGAACAGAAGATCAAATTGGATCAAACAAAAGTCAAGGATATGTAGAACACCAGGAATTCAAAGTATTTTGAGTTCAAAATCAAAGTCAAGCTCAAAACAATAACTTCAGATTCAAAACAATTGTCTCAGAAGTTTCAAAAACTTGAAATTGAAAAATTGTGCACTTTCTTACAAAACATCCATCTAATTCTGTCCCAGCACTGAAAACCAGAAACTAAAGGGGAAACCCTTAAGTAGGATATAAACGAAATCCAGTTCATTGCCTAGCAACTAGCATTGAGATGCTAGCTTGATGCTGGAGATAATAATAGCTTTCAGTGAAAGTAAAAATGGATAGCTGTATCCTCCATAAATTCCTTGTGACCACTCTTAAAACTTGTGGCACTGAATTCCATAGATTATAATACAAATCAGAGATGTGGAACCCCTTATGACTTGGGTACTGTTGGCTCAGGAATTCTGGGTGTTGAAGTCCAGATGTGTTGAAGTCCCCAGGAATTGAGATCCATGGGGGAGGGGGTGGCCATAGTTCTCCACCCTGATCTAAATGAATAATGATTGATTGATTATGCAGAATCTTCCATTAGTTATCTTCATTGAAAAATCTGATCTATTTTTTCCCCTACTAAGTTTATATGACTCAATTACATCTCCTTTACTTCATGTTTTTCTGTTTAGAAAAAAAATTGGTTCCTATCCTGTATTCTCATCAGTTTTGCAATTTCCATTTTTAAGGGCAGTCACACCCTAGATTTCAATGAATACTTTATAATGTTGATAGATCAAGATTAAGAAGATGGGAGGAAGGAGATAAGAACTATCTAATCTGAAATGGATTTGGTGCTGGGCTTAAGACCTGAACTGAATAAGTTCCATGTGCCATTCTCATAACAAGCATCAGGTGTGGGTTGCTACAGGTTTGCCCCAGTTCAGGTGAACCGGTATCTAATTTTATAGCCAGTTCAACGAACCAGTAATCCCACCCTTGGCTAGTCCCGCCCACCCCCCCACAACCCCTACAGGAC
>JANHFL010004673.1:356323-367789 GCA_032468155.1 Oxyrhabdium leporinum
TCTCTATTTCTCTTTTTTTTTAATTGTGTCCCTGCTACCTTAAACCTATTCTCTTTTTTAACCATCATCTCTTAACCACCTTAAAGTTTTAATTATTCGTTTCTTAGCTTGTCTTCCATATTCTACTCTTGGATCTTTATTTCTATCTGCTTCTACATCTTGGTTACCCATTTTAAGCTGTTCTCTCTTCTCTCTTTTCCCATTGTCTAGCTTGCCAACTCTTGCCCCTCACATTCTCCTATAAAAATATTTTTGTTTCCCTGATTTCTTTTTTAATTTCCTTAAAGTACGCTCTCTTTGGTATTTATTGTCAATCCCACTTATTTGGATTTTAAACTCCTTTTTTCCCTCTTGTTTCATTTGTTTTGTCTGTCTCATTTTTTTCATCTCCTTTTTCATTTGACTCCTCCTCTTCCTGGGCATCTTGAAAGGTCAGTGTCTCTTGTATTATATTTCCCATAGTCTCCAATAGGCCAGTGAAGAAGATGTTAATGATCAGTTCCAGGGATAGGACTGGTGCATTGTCCTAATAGAGCAGGAGTGTCAAACTCGATTTCATTGAGGGCTGCATCAGGTTTGTGTTTGACCACAGGGGGAGCCGTGGCCAGGGTGGGCATGGCCAGCTTGACATCACTCGTGTCAGAGGCGCCTGTGGTGGCCTGAGTGATCTTCCAGCGAAAACAGGCCCTGAGCTCTGTTTTTGGCTGCAGTGGCCTCCTGCAGCTCTCTGCCAGCGAAAACAGTGCTCCATTTTCACTGGCAGAGGGCTGGAGGCCATTGCGGCTGAAAACAGAGCCTGGGAGGGCAGAAGCACCATATACTTAGCAGGATCACCAAGCTGCCTTGCCCAACATGGTAATTCAAGAGAGAACACTCAAAATTATACACCTAATGTTTGCATTGTAAAATGCTGCACCTGAGTCTCAAAAGTGAGAAGAAATTTGTCTCTCACTCAAGCGTGAAAAGCTGTACATTTATAATCTCAAATGCTGTAGCTGTAGCTGTAGCTGTTCCGACACATGGACAGGAAATGGTGAACAGATGCTTCAACTATTCTAAAGACTTATCACTTTCACGTTCAGCATTCAAGTTATTTATGTACGTTCTATTATGACAATGCACCAGTCCTATCCCTGGAACAAGTAACCAAACTTTTCCTCCACTTGCTCCCTATCATGCAAGTTATGTTACAAGACCATACCATTTTAACCAGAAGTGAGATGAGAAAAGCTAGTCCCCTTCTTTTCTTTCTCCTGTTCTACCTCTCAGTGCCAAAGAACAGAGCAAAGATAAAATATATATCATTCAGGCCACCAGAGAAGCCTGCTCTATAATTCTCTTAGATGGTTCTGCATCATAGCAACAGTTAGCAATATGGAGTAGGAAGTGACAAGAACAATTGTATAAATAAATTTATCTTGCAATAGCAGATAAGAAATACCAGAAACAAGCAATTAAAAAAGGGAAACATGGCTATAATAACACTGAACAACGAATGGACTTCCCACTCAACATCCAACTGCTTCTTCAACATGGAGATGCAATTAGTTATGCTAATTACAACTGAGTCCAACCCACTTAATATCTGTCTAGTCAGATCCTAAATTGTCCAGACGTGAGTAGGCATCTACAGGTATCGAAATATATTTTAAAAGTTGACATTTCTTCTTCACCATTCTCCTTCCTTCATTACTTCATAATTTATACTTAGGAATCGACGGGAAGATGTAGATCAGCTACCACAGAAGATCTGATTATCAATTTAATTTTGGACCATTCTGAAAATTCACCGACCGTGATAAAATGCATTTATTTATTAATTATACCTTTGTTTCTGTGCAACTAGCAGACAGTAAAGATCAACCCTTTCCAAGAGTATTGAAGTAGAAATAAGATATAAAACATTTTTTACATGCAGACAACCTTGAACTCCTCTATACTGAACTGAAGGCAGAACTATTGTATCATCTGCCAGCTGATTTTATAACTCATATTCATGAATCAGTCAACATATCTTGTGAGCCTTTTTACAAAAGTAGCATAAAATGACATAATGACATAAAATGAATGACATAAAAACGTTGTGAAACATCATGTGACGGTGATGTCATACCGCAAGTTTGACACTCATGATCTAGAACAACTTTCCTCAACCAAATGTCTCCCAGATGGGTTTCATTTAGCCCCTGTCAGAACACTATAAATGTTTAGAAGTGGTTGGAAGTTATCTAATGTGGGGTCCTAGCATATCGGAGGATGCCAAATTGAGGCAGGCTGATTACCCCAAGACCATCTGACCTACTTTCATATCAGATAGCAAGGCAACAATAAAAGCTACCTTTGGTATCAAGAAACAGATAATAGTAAAACAAAAGAAACCCAAAAGCAGAAGTTGTGTGTCTTTATTTGGAGGTTTTGTTCTCAGGGGAAATTAACTGTTATTTTAACAATTGCTAAGTGAATCATGAAGATGGAAAGACAGGACATGTGAAGGAGCTGTTTTCATCTGTGCCTCTTAGTTAAGTAGAAGTTTGCAAGGCATCATAATTCTCGGCTGAAATTAGGTAATTTGATATACAGTGGCAAGTGACAGGTTTCCTCTCAGCAGCCAGGACTAGAAACAGATAAACAGGCACACAAGCATACAAGGCCTTCTGGTTTATTCTAGGACAACTAGAAGCCACCCACCTAAAATTCCAAGTTTTGGGCATCAAATGCAACTTTTATTTATACAGATGGTCTTTGACTTACAACCATAATGGAGCCTGCACATTAGTCATAAGTCACATTGGTCATAAAATGGGTCACCCATCGGACCAGCCAATTTTACTACCTTTTCTTTACAGCGGTCATTAAGCAAATCCACAGTCGTTAAGGAAATGCCCCCCTTGTTAAGCAAGTCCACTATTTACCATAGGTCATTTTTTTGCTGAAAACTAGAAGTAAAATATCAGTTTTTGGCAAAAATGTGATAAATCATGTTCACATGACTTATCACATAGGATGCTGCAAACAGCTGAAATTGCGAGCTGGCCAAATGACTGTAGGGGCAGAGCTGTTGGTACTTTGAAATTAGGTCGTTAATACCTTTTGGGGGATGGTTGTAACTTCAAACAGTCACTAAGAAACTAGTCATAAGTTGAGGAGTACCTCAAGATGTTTGTGCTTTCTCCTAAACATTCTGTGTAAGGTATTAGAAGCAACTAGCTTTTGCGGGAGAGAGACAATTTCCAACTATTTGGTGTTTATGCCAGGTCTGGTATCAAGTTTTGTCTTTGATGTGTGAGAAACAGTTGTCGCAGTATGGCTGCCATCCTGCAAAAAAACCTCACTATCATTATAATAAGGTAAATTACAGGTTGTAATTTTTGTATATAGTGCACTTCTACACCCCAATTAAGAAACAAGAGTAGTTATCTGAAAAAAATCAAAAACTCTTGAATTAATCATCTGGCTGCTTAGGATTCTTTTAAGGGTTAAGATTACAAGATCACATGCATTGAACTGAATATGAAATCAACATTCTTAGTTTACATTTTTCAACAACATCATTGATCTTAAAGGTATGCTGTAAGCAAGTAAATTGAAAAGAAAAAAAATATTTGCAAGAGTGTTTGTGAATGTGTAGAAACAAAGAGGTCACCAGCAAAAACAATACATTTTCCAGAACATTTAAATAACTTCAGAGCAGATGCTTAAGATAATTTATTATTGATGGCTATATGAAATATAGTACCCATTGATAGGTCAAAAGTAAGTCTTGTTAAACATGGCTGGTTTTAATATTAATTAACTTTTTAATGGCTTGGAATATTTTTAGCCAACTCAGTTTATGTAGCTTATGGTTCAATGAATTGTGGAGCGCCAGGAAATAGTTTAATTCAGTGAGGAGGTGATACCCATGAGTTTCATTGATAATTAACCAAATTTAAGAGACCAGTATTTATTTGAGGTAAGATGAAAACAAATGCATTACAGACTGAAATCTAGGATAAATTTAGGTTACTAATTTCCTAAACCAGTTTACCACTATCTCATGTTTTCTAGATATAATGTTCCCTCTAAATAAAAGCCACATTTGAAAGTGGAAGAATTTTATTCAGTCACTTAATAATCATTAAGACCCAGTAAACCTAAGCCTTAACCCAGGTGTAGGCTACATACATTGACTATATACTATCTACTACACAAATAGTTAACAGAAAGGATTTCACCATTTCAGGGTTAGGGTTAATTCCAGTTCTAAATTCCCCTTTATACTAAAACAAACTAATCCTCAAACTTCCTGCAAATATTAAATAAATATGTAAAATAAAAATACAAGGGAAAATATGTCATCCATTACAGCTATATTATTTACAAGCAAATTCAAGATTCTTCTTTTTGTGTTTTTGAGTTAATGTTGACTCCTGGAATCTGCCTGGACAAGTCCCTGCAGTTTTGTTGATAAGTTTTTCTTTTCTCGGAAGTGGTTTGCCATTCCCTCCTTCCTAGGGCTGAGAGACACTGATTAAATCAAGGGTGCCTATCTGGCTTTGTACTGGAGATGGGACTAGAACTCAGTCTCCCAGTTTTTAGCCTGGTGCCTTAAGCGCTGCACCAAATTGGCTCCAAAATTCAAGACTGGAGAATATTAAAATTATATAATTATTTTCCAGTTATCTGTGTTAGCATAATCCATTCTCTATCACTTCAGTTCTTAGCTGAATGCTTTATTCTACTGCAGACTCCAGCACACCTGGTGAAATGTTGTTTTTTAAAAAACACCACATGCACACAGTTCAAAATGAAAAGAAAAACTCTGTGATTGGAGAAAATGAAGGTCATGGACTTGAATCCTCTCTCTCCCCAGCAGAAATCTAATGAACCACAAAGCACGGTTCTAAAAACTCTAATTTATGTGGCCTTTGCTCCAGATTTGTTATTGAAATGACAACACCTGAGACAAGGCATATGCACCCATTTGATGTATGGCACCACTGAGGGGAAGACATTCAGCATCCATACAAATCAGGCTGCATGTCCCTTTACTGCTTCTGCTATCACAATTCCTAGCTAGTGTATTCTGTCACAGTCACATGTCACTTTCCTAGTTCCTGTGCAAAAGCTATTCTTGCTCATTAAAGAGGAACAAAGCTTTGTGTTTCAAAGCCTAGTTGCTCCATCACCCTTGGGGGAAAGACATCGTTTATATGAATGTGTTGTGGTGCATTGAAGAGATAAGAATTGCTGTAATACAGTGTTTCTCAACCTCAGCCACTGAAAGATGTGCAGATTTCAACTCGCAGAATTCCCCAGCCAGCATTTATTTGTTTGTTTCTCTTTCTTCTTGCATTTCTCCTCAGTCCACCCCTTTTTTTTCTCATTTTTTTTCTGTTTCTTCATATTTTATATATGGCAAACTATGTTATGATCAACTCTTTCCAATTGGACTTCTAATAGTAGGAAAATACGATCTACAGGAATTACTGGATGAATTGGTTTTCCATCATTGCCTGCAAATGATGATGACCCTTTGCACCTTATATTATCATCTTTCCTGGTTTTGCACCAAGCATTTTTACTTCCTTCTATTCAGTCTGATTTAGAGAAGGTTGTTTTTTTTATGTGTAAGATAGCAGAATCGTAGAGCTGGAAGGGACCACAGAGGTGATCTAGTTCAACTGCTTGCAAAATGCAGGAAAACCAATTAAATCTTTTATAGGCAAACTTGTTCCCTATTCACTTGCACAAGGCAACAGTATACTTGTGCAGAAAAAATATTGAGCAAAGCCCAGACTTGAGTTTTGAGGATCAGTTTAGCCATCTGCCAAAATCTGCAGGGCCCCTTTTTGGCAAATGGTTTCTCTCCAACTGAGTGACATGTACCTCCATAGCCTCTGCAAGGTTCATAGATGTGTATATATCAAGAAAGTCTAGCATAGCATTGCTGGCTGGGGAAATCTTGGATTTGAAATCCACACCTCTCTATGTGGCCAAAATCAAGAAGCACTGCTTTAACAACAAGGAAATGCTGTAAAACCCACAAACAGTTTGCACATCTATCCTTCTTCAATGCTGAAAATCCATAGGATTTCATTTGTGTTCTTGACTAGTCCTTAGAACTGACCATCCTTGGAAGGATATAAGGACACAGCAGTGTCTTTCCCCAGTCCAGTAATTTCCAAAAGGGTTCGGATTAAGTGGCTGAAGCAAGGCTGGAAATCCTGGAAATCCAAGCAATGGTTAGGAGGCCTCAGATTGGGAACGGCTGGGAAGCACCTGAGGCTCATCCAACAGCAAGATTGGCATCTACATCTACAACGTTTTCTCCACCTTGAAGATCCCGGTGGAATTTCCCAGTTGCTTGCTGCCAATGCCTGGAATATAAAAGATACTGAATATGGGGGCCTTCCAGAAGAAAGGAGCTCTTCTGAACCCCGGCAAGAGGATTAAATCGCCCCTTCTTCCAGAATTAAAGTGTCGCTTTCCCTTCCAGCCCAGGAAGGAGACAGGAACCTCCCCGAAAGCATGACTCCATTCGACTTGAAACGCCAAAGGCGCAAAGATCAATCGCAGCCCCGGACGGGGGTGGTTCACACGCCCAATAGGTGTGGATCTTTCTTCAGGTTTCTACAAACATCCTATTAGTAGCCAAGCTGGCTCGGTCACATGACGGAGGCGAAACGTGAAATCCGGCCGGCCCTCGAACAAGTTTTTGCTTCTCAGAAAGACGCGCGGAGTCTCTTCTCCCGGACGCAGGAGGAGATCGCCTCAGGAGGATCCTTCGTCGCTTCGATCTCTTTCGGCCGCAGCCCCTCCCTGATTCCCGATATCCGGGAACTAGGAAGCTCGCAGATGTCCCTCTGACTGACTTGTCATTTCATGCGGGTCACTTGGACGGGAGAATGGAGAAACTCAATAAACTCACCGTGCCGGCGGGACAAAAACTCAGGTACGGCTTTCCACAGCTCCCCGTCCCGATCCCACCACCTCGCTTGGCTTTTTCCTCTTCCTTGTACCGAGAGTATGATTCAGAAGTTCTTGCCTTCTCTGTCTCTTGTCTCTGTCTCAGTCTGGGCGGTAGAAGGAGGAGGAGGCATGAACTAGTGAGTAGACAATAATTAAGCAGCCCAGAAATCCACAGAGAATCCAGAACGGTGAATGGGAAGGAAGGGTTTGGGATCGCCCAGGAATCTTTCCAAATGATTATATAAATGGTAAATTGTATATGAAGGGGTTCTGTGCGGCAGGTATGATGATCGCTCCCTTTCCCCTCTCGGGTAGTTTCTAGACCTTAAACCTGGTGGATCTTTACTCAAGCTAGTTATAACGACGCTAGTTATATCAAGCAAACCGATTGCATGTTTTTATACGTCTCTCTCAAACCGATTGCATGTTTATATACACCTCTGTTTGTGAGGCAGCGTGGCCAGGATGTATCCATAAACTTTGGCGGTCACGTGTTTGTTTAAGTAGACTAACTGTACTTCCTCAACACCTTGATTTCTCTCTGGACCCAGGATCACTTCTTCTGTAATACAGGGTTGTGTGTTTAAGAACACAGGGCGTTGCTTGTATTACACAGAGTCAGAGAAATGTCTGTGGAGTTTCTCACTCATCCAGGTCGTGGTTGTCCCAAAGGAGCTTGTTCAAGAGGCAACTGGACTTTCTGGAAAGTCCAGTTGCCTCTTGAACCTTTGGGACGGAGTCAGACAGTTGGTTGACCTAGACTGGTTGTGATTGGCAAGGGATCTGCAGATTCCATGCACTACCTGGAGTTGCTAGTAACAGAATTTGAACTGTCTTGCATGTCATACACTGGACTAAGGACTCCTTTGTGTGTGACATGATACTAGTTTTGACTTAATATTCTTTTGCTTGGGAACCATCATGGCACCAGTCCATGTTTGATATTGATGCAATGCAGCTTGTAGGGCTTGGATTTGTAGAATTTGCCAGTTAGACACTTCAAGGAAGTTTGTAGCAACTTTCAGACATGCATTGCTAAAAGTTAGATGTGCGTGCATGTGAGTATACAGACTTTATTAGATTTCTACAAAGATAAAATATAAAGACATAAAGGACTTAAAAAGGAAAAAAGTGGGAGAAATGCAAGAAGGAAAGGAAAGGAAAGGAAAGGAACTTCCAAGTTCCTTCAGTACAGTTACAAATATAAAATACATTAACCTTTAGCTCTAAAATTCAATAGTTCACAGTATTTCTATAATCATAAACAGTTCTAACTGTTAAATTCCAAAATTAACATTTCATTTCTTTCAGATTCAAACAAAAGGTTCAGAAGTGGTCTCCATGTAGAAAAAAAAAGCTAGAGTTAGATTTTCTATCCCCTCCAGTTCCATTAACTTCGCCATCCATTCTTCCATTGTGGGAATCTGTAAATGCTTCTATCCCTGTGCATAAAAAGTTAGATTTTGAAACCAAAGAATAATGTGCAAAAGCTAAGAGACTGGGAATAATTTCATTCTTTGCGAATCTCATCAATGCACACATGTATTCCAGTAATGAGTAAATACATCAAATTTTGGTGCACTGCACATGGCTTTCATTACCTATTTCTGTACATCTGAGGACCTTTTTTTACCTCTGTTTAACTGTGACTGAGAGAGCATTGCTGAGGGATCTCTGAAAATGAATATGAAGTCATTAAAAGTCCAGCCGACCCAGTAAAATAAAAACAGGATCAGAAGCCAAGAGAAAGAGAGAAAGTGTGAAACCTGGTTAAAATTTAAAAAATTGAATCTAAGTCATTTCATGAATCTCTGAACTGAGGAAATTTGCATGCACCTGGTTGGCAGAAAAGCAGGGGGGATACTGATCTGTGGATTTCAAAATAGGCCTCAGGGTTGTTCATTACAGGTAATCCTCAGTTTACGACCAGTTGTTTAATGACCATTTGCCAAGAACAGCCTTGCAGTGATTGTTAGATGGTTTTGGCAGATAGCTAGACCCATCCTCCAAATTCACTTTGGGCTTCAGGCAGCATTTTGTCTACACAGGTCCATTGTAGCCTTGCCCAACTGAACAGGAAGAAAGATTGCCTATAAAAGGTTTAATTTGGTTTTCCTGCACTATTAAGATGGTTCAACTAGATAATTGCAGTGGCCCATTCCAACTGTACCATTCTATAATTTTACAAAAATAAAAAATAAAAATAATTTCTCTAAATCAGACCTAATAGAAGGAAGGAAAAATGCATGGGAGAGGTATTAAGAAGTCTTTGTACCAGAAAGATGAAGATTATATAAATATGGTGCAGAGTGATCACTTTTTGAAGGTGATTATGGAAAACCAATTCATCCAATTATTTCTAAAGACTGTCATAAGACAAATTGTAAAGAGTTGATTGTAGTTTTGCTTACCATACCAGGCAGTGTTTGTTATCAGGCATTAATATCAGAAATGAAATACTGAAATAAGGTCATTGTAAGTTGAGTTTTAGTCTCGTTACTGTTTATTTTAAACACGAAAAAAAAATCATCATTGAAACTGAGTGAGTTGTACTACCCATCACTCACAAGCAAAGCTGTACTTTATTCGCTTATTTATAAAACTTACGATACCGCTGACTGAGATTTCTTGGCAGTATAATAACACATAAAATCCGAACTGAAAACGGAATTGTTAAAAACTATTTAAAACTGCCATTCTAAACGTAAAAAAAACCCTGTACGTTCAGGATCCTTTTGACTGAACAAAAAGTCAACTGTGATTCATGCTTCTATCGCCACGTGTTCGGATTGCCACAGTGTTTGTTGCATGGGACTCTCCCTTGAAGACTACTCAGAAACTGCAACTGGTTCAAAATGCGGCATCTCATTTGTCGGGCATTCAGTTATCACAGTCCTACGCAACTGGTGTTATGAGCACTGGGTTTCCAGTGCAATTCAGATTGCTAGTTTTAAGGCATAATAATACTCTGTAAGGCTTGGCTTCTAAATAAACTGAAGACTGACTCTTTACATAGAAACATTCTGTGCAATGTATAGTATCCCTTATCGATTTCTAGCAGTATTCTTCCCGTACTAAAGCGTGAATTCGGTATGGAGTCACGGATAGTTATTTTCTGTGACAGTCCCTAATGGCCTTCCAGAGGTTAGTAAAATTTGAATGGTTCTGGAGGACACTTGGGGTATTGAACAGCTGCCATATGGATCCTCTTTTATGGTACTACTTTTTTATGATAAACTTGTGTTTTAATATTGTTTGTGTATTTACAGATGTAAACAGCTGGAAATATTTGTAGGTTACACTGGTATTTAGATATAATTAATGGTTAGGGTTCTCATTAGGTCCATTGGATGTCTAAAGAAAAGTGTCAGATGACTACCAGAGAATCCGGAGTGGAGTGGAGTGGAAGGGGGGAGGGGAGGGGAGGGGAGAGTGGAGTGGAGTGGAATGGGATGGGATGGAATGGAATGGAATGGAATGGAAACTTTAGTGTCACTTTAAATGAAAACTAAGCATTCATTAAAATGAAATTTCGTTGCATTCAGCTCTCAAAAGATGACCATTATGTATATACATATATCTGTTTAGAGGATCTTGATGGCAGATCATCTAGAAAGAAAACACTCAAGTTCTCTTGAGTAACCATATCTCAATATGGAACAGAGTCTAAGCTTTTAAATCTAGGCTTATCTGAAGTCTTGCTAGGCCAGAATCTCACAAGAAGTGCTCAAGGCTAGCCATGACTATATTTCCTTCTTTCAGTGTTTGTGACATTGTGAATCTTAAGGATTGCTCGCCTCTGAAGAAAGCAGTTAGGTCACCGTTAATTGTGTGGCTTGGTTGGGAGAGCATTTCCATTTTCTGGGTCATGCAGTCTCCCGAGAGCCTGCTCAGTTTGCATCATTTGAACTCAGAAAACCTTTCTTTTGGTTTTAAATCATTATTTTACTGATCTATTTTTGTCTCTGTATTTTTTTAAATTGCTGTCATTTTCTTAATGTCTGGTTGTCATTGTTTTCAAGGATAACTTTTTAAAATTTTAATCGTGCTGTTTTTGCCTTGGTGGGGAATCTTTCTGTATAGCAGACTACAAGTGTTTTATATAAAGTGTAACAGTAATTTTTACTATTAGCAAATTTTGTCCCACGTTAATTCCTGGGCAGGAGTATAACCACAAAATAGGTTCCTTCTCTACAGTCAGAAGGCAATAGACAAAACAATGGTTTGTCTAGTTTTGACCATTGCTAAATAAAATCTTTCCATTGATGCTAAGGACATTTTAGAATCCATGTTATGGATCTTATAGAAGAGGAACCAGTTTTAAAGAACAAGATTTGAGACTGATCTAAATCAGTGGCGAAATCTAATTTTTTTCACCACCGGTTCTATGGGCGTGGCTTGGTGGGGGTCATGTGACTGAGTGGGCGTGACCAACTCAACGTCACTCACGGAAAGGTGGGATGGTGGCACCTTGCTGTGAGTGACGTTGAGTTGGCCATGCCCACCCAGTCACCT
>JANHFL010004673.1:371784-384484 GCA_032468155.1 Oxyrhabdium leporinum
TCCTGAACTGCCCAGTCCAGAAGGAAAACACGGTCAATAGTATCAAAATTTGCTGAGCATTCTAGAAAATCAAAATTTACCTTCTGTTATTCTCCAAATGAAGATCATCCATTAGGCTGACCAGTCAGTCTCAAATCTCATAACTTACTCAAAAGCCTGTTTGAAATAAATCTAAATAAAAAATAAATCTAAAGAATCCATTTCATTTAGGGCTGTCTGCAGGTGAGAAGCTATCTCTTTCTCAATTACCTTGCCCAACCATGGAAACTTAGAAACTGGCCTGGAATTGGGAAGCTTGGCCTCCCTTGAGAAGCAAAGGAGGACTTCTTAAAATAAGTGCCTCTATTAAACAAGGAGGCAATTTCCCATGTGAAAAAAAGACAGTGATAATTCTTAGCAACCAGTTCCAGTGTTTCCTGGCAGGTGGACCTACGCCATGTTTGACAAATATTGCCCCAAAACAACCATTCACATCATCAGAATTAGTGATTGAAATTTATCTAGTGTAATCATAGAAGAACACCTGGGCCTTCTCTTGATTTGAAATCTAAAATAGTGTGTCGAGGTCATCTCAGTTCTAAGAAACTTGTTGAAAACATCCAATTCTGAAGTTTCTAATTTCAAATGTAGAGATTGAAGAACAGACATTAATTCTCCCACAACTTTGGGTTAGCTCACGTGAACAAATCTGCAGATGGCGCACAAAAGTATTGCTTCTTCTTTTAGTATGGACTGCCACAGCAGAGAGTCTCTAATTGTCTATTTATTGTATCTTTAAAAGATTTGAGGAACATTTCCTACCACCTGTACTCAGATGTTTTTCCATGCTGCTTTCTGTTCCACATCTCACATTACATTTATCTATAATTCTTGTTTGAATAAGACTAAGACATTTATACTTTTATATCTAATTAAATAGCAAATGGTGCGCACCAATTGTATGGTTTATGAAAATAAGATAGATACTTTATTAAGTCTTTAAAGAAGAAGGGCATTTAAAACAGATGAACACTTTTCCCCAAATGTCCTTTTTTTGTTTCTCAGAAAATAGAGAGAGAAAAGAGAGGGAAGGTATCCTGTCTAGTACTCTTAAAAAATTTATATCAACTTTTATTAGACTTTACATTGTTCATTTTTTCTGAAGGAAAAAAACCCTAGATCATTGGTTCCTACATAAAATACATACACCAGTGCCAGTGGCAATAATTTCTTGTTATGTACAGAATATATAAAATAACAGTTGGGAATTGATCATAGCAGAATCACAAAACATTTTGTTAATGTTAAGAATTGCACAATTTGTGAGAAAAATCTTTTCTCTGAATCACGTATATAATGGATGAAGCTCCTTGTTGCATAGACAGTGTTTCAGACAATGGGGATTTCTTCTCTTTTGTCCCATCTCCCAAGAGCTTCCCAGATATTTGATTAGGAACGGGCCCAATCCACCAGAGCAGACTTTGATGATGTGCAAGGAACTGCAAAAACATCAACAACAGCTTTATTTGTTTCTCCTCTATTCTTGCTCCTCTTTTTTATTATTTTACCTCATTAAATATCCCATCTTTATATAGGATTACTAAATTTATGATTAGTTCATCAATTACCTTTTAACTGATAAATTACCTTTTTTAATTGCAAATTTTTTACTATACATGAAACTACAGGGAAAGGTCATCTGCTGGTTTGGTATGATTATATTCAACTGATGCCTGCCTTGCTTTTCTCTTATCTGTGTTACAATAATTCAATTGTAATAGAGTTAAAGATTCAGAATCTTTAGTGGGTTATCAAATGCAAACAGCCAAGGGTTTATGGGATAGACTTATTGCGGTCATGTAACACCACTATTATACGATCTGTATTGACCACCAATGTATTTCTGAGAGCAGTTTGAGAGATTGATTATCATCAATAAATGACATTATGGGTCAAGGCCTAGGTATCCAGGAAACCACCTTTCCCAGATAGACTGTGCCCCACTCCATCCAAGAATGGTTGCTGAAGGTCCCATGTACACTAAGAGAAAGTAAGAAGCAGAGATTTGGATAATGAGATGGTTGGCGTATAAATTTAATAATAAATAAATTCTCTATATGGGTTATTTTTGGAACAAACTCCCCTCAAATCAAAGGTAGTTCCCATTCTTATAAAAGTGAAAGCTCAGCCGCTGAAATAAAATAAAAGATTATTATTGTTCCTTCTTTTGAGCTTTACTCCCTTTTTTAATTCTTCCAATTTCAGCTTCCTCATGATCACTTCAGCATAGAAGTTGAATGAAAAGGGTGAAAAAATGCAGACTTGCTACACTCCTTTCCCTGTCTTGAATCAATCAGTTTCCATATGCTGTTCACACATTGGCTTGCTGATTTGTGTACAGCAACTGCACCAACTTGGCCAGATGTGTTGGCACCCCCAGGTCTTCTAGGGCTCTCCACAGCTTGTTATGATCAACACAATCAAATTTCTTATAGTCAATAAAGCACATGAGATGTTCTTTCCATATTCTTGAGATTTTTCCCGTGATCCAGCATAGATTTGCGATGTGGTCACAAGTGCCACAACCCATTCTGAAGTCAGCTTGAACATCTGATAATTCCCTTTAGATACTCATGCCAGGCCTTGCTGTATGATCTAAAGGAGCATCTTGCTAGCATGAGGGATGAGAGCAATTGTGGAGTAATTATACTAATCCTTACAGTTGTCCTTTTTTGGCAATGGAATGAATGCTGGTTGTTTCCAATCCTGTGGCATGTATTTGTTTCCCAAATTTTCTGGCATAACAAGGCTGTGATTGGTGGTAGGCGGTACAGGCCTCACCAATTCTACAGGGATGCTATCAGCACCAGGGGCCCTGTTTAACAGTTGGCTCATTGCTCACAAGACTTCTTCCTGAAGGATGGCTTCCCTTTCCTCATTATCCTTAGATGGCTGGGCCTCTTTCTTGCTGCCATACAGTTCGTCTGTATATTCACATCATTCATTAGTGACACCTTGTTGGTCAGACAGTTCTTGTTTTGATGATGCTTTTACCAGCAGTAAATGGTGTTCAAATTATTTCGAACTGCGCAGATGCATTCCTGGTGTGACCCTTCAGGCAGTCCTCTTCTAGCTGCTTGAAATGCTGGTCTCAGTAAACCTTGATATCTTTCTTTGTTGCTCTTTGGAAATGTACATCCAATCTCCTTACTTCCTCCCATTTGCCTGCTGCTTTAACTGCTTTTCTTCACTTGGCTATTTTTATGGTTTTATCTAAGAGCCACTTCTGCTTTTTTGTTGGCTTCTTGAATGGCGTATGTTCAATTGCTGTTTCAATGATGGTTAATTGAATTTCTTGCAACAGTATGTTGGGCATCTTCTCAACAGTGTCTGGCAGTTCAAACCTATTTTTCACATCAATTGCATAGGTAGAAGGGATTTTGATGACATCAAACTTTTTTAGAACCGTGGTGGCGCAGTGGTTAGAATGGTACACTGGTTAGAATGCAGGCTAACTCACTGCTCACTGTCAGTAGTTTGATTCTGACCAGGTTCAAGGTTGACTCAGCCTTCCATCTTTCTGAGGTCGGTAAAATGAGGACCCAGATTGTTGGGTGCAATATGCTGATTCTGTAAACCGCTTAGAGGAGGCTCTAATATGAAGCGGTATATAAGTCTAACAACTATTGCTAGAGCTGTCTTTTTGATGTTGTATAATTTGACTATAATTGTCTATAATGGCATAATTTGACATATTTTATAGATGTTTGAAAGAACATAGTCAACGTATTGAATATTCTTGTAGTTGTTCTATTTAGACTGCATGCCAATAAGCGATTCTTCAGGAGTGATAGGCCCTCATGAACTCAATAAGCAAAAGAAATTCTATAAAATTCCACTACTACTTTGTCATTTGTACAGAAGTCCATTGCTTTTTTAAAATTCTTTAAATGTCCTCTTCTACTAATTGAGCAAATCAAAGAAAGTGTATCACTAAAAATACAGATTGACAGCTCTGTCAACTTTGCCAATTAAGCTAAGCAATTACGGTAATCACTTGAAATGTCAGTTTTCAATCAGAGGTTAAAGCTGGCAGAACTAATTTTTAAAGTTTTTCTGTTACTCCTTTTTGACAAGACTTCTTTCTCTGCGAAAAATACATGATTAAGAAGGTTATTTAAAGTAATTGGAAAGTTCAGTTTCTAAACACTTATAATTAGAAAAAAGTTTTAATTGGCTCAATTTGTCTCAATAATAACCAATAAAAATAAAAAGTACAGTATATGCAATTGGGGGGAAAATGTGGTCACTCAGAGTGGGCATCGACTTAATGACATGTAGTTGATCAAAATTTTCAATTAAACAGAAAATCTA
Source organism: Oxyrhabdium leporinum (assembly GCA_032468155.1). NCBI lineage: Eukaryota > Metazoa > Chordata > Lepidosauria > Squamata > Cyclocoridae > Oxyrhabdium > Oxyrhabdium leporinum. The sequence continues at coordinate 376,138 of JANHFL010004673.1, forward strand.
GGATAACACTAGGGTTTTTTTTTCTTCTTTGCTTTTTCTCCTTTTTCTAATACATTTGTTTTATAATGGCTAGGTTTATAAACCACTCTGAGACACACCAAGGCCAATCCATTTTAGCCTGCTCTATTGTGGGAATGTATTTAATTTATATTCATTATATCATGCAATCTCAGATAATTGGACTAAATCATAGCTAATTTTGCCATATAGATTAATATTTCACATAAACATACATGTTATCATAATTGTTTCCATTGTTCATCCTCTCTTAATCTTGCCATTTTAATTTTAGATAGTTATGGTTCCTTTAGATAATTTTAAACCAGGGGTCTCCAAACCTAGCAGTTTTAAGGCTTGTGGAGTTCAACTTCCAGAATTCCTCAGCCAGCATAGCTGGGAGTTGAAGTCCACAAGTCTTAAAGTTGGCAAGTTTGGAGACCCCTGTTTGAGACAGGCCACAAAATATGATTTCTTTTGTGATAACTTAGCACAGTTCAAAGCAATTATGGTTTGTAAACAGTGATTAATGGCTTACTGTGATGTGTGAAATTAGTCCATGAGATTAATGTTGAAAGCTAGCACTCCAAAGAAACTGAAGATTCATAGAATGCTTTATGAAGGAAAGGCTTCTTTAGATGTACAAAGTATCTGTCAACACCTTCGCCTGTAGGGAAGGGTTTAACGCATGAAATGTAGAGGCTTCCTGGAATCAGCGGTGAGCTTTCTATAATCATTGAGACTACCCAACATTTTTAGATTTCTAAAAAAACATCCAAAACCAGAATTCTTCCCTTCAGATAAAAAGGTTTGTAGGTAAATACCATCAATGCCTCAAATGCCTAAAGGCAGCAATTTTCTATTTATTTCCTTTTTAAATATTCTGATTTGTTTTCCTAAGAAAATCAAGGAAGTATATATTGTGAGATTGCAGTTCCAACACAGTGATCATTTGGGAAAATCTGGTATAATACTCTATAACATTTTCTGACCATGATAATGTATATTAAACGATTTGTCAGTGATCAGCCACTAACATCCCTTCACACAACTATTCAAAGTATTTTATGGTGAAGTTATGTCAAGTTGAAAAATTAGTTCCGCTGTTTCTGTGGAAAAGGGTATTGAATTTGTTGCTCTAATCCCGTTAAACTGATGGGTGATATTATCAAAGTTGCAGTCATAATCACCTGACCATCACAGGTTTTACAAATTTATGTTATTTGAGTGTTAAAAATTGCTTATTTTGAACATAAAAAATCAGCTATAAGGACCTGTGGACCAAAATATTTTGTATGTCCTTGAGTCATTTTTGTTTTTACTCCTGACACCTGCCTGAACTAGACCCTGTAGTTTTCTTGGCAATATTTCAGAAGAGGTTTCCATTGCCTTCTTCCTAAAGCTGAGTGAAAATTACTATTAGCAACTCTTCTTAGTCTGCCAGTTTTTACTAAACAGACTTTTGTGGGGGGGGGGAAACAACGTTACTGTTTATCTTATCAGTATGATAAATTCTGGAAATTATTCTCTATGAGGAGTGGTGAAAGGAATCACATAACATAAACTTTCAGAAGAGAATTGCAGTTGTGGTCTATAGATATCTGTATTTGTCTACAAAGTTGTTCTGTTCTCTTTAGAAAGCAAGGCAAGTCATGGGCTGATAAACTGTCACATAAACAAGGGAGAATCGGGTTGAAGATGAGCAGGAATTTCTTGATGGCAAGAGCTGATACATGAAAGATTTTGCCTAAAACAGCAATGGAGTCTCCTCACTGAAGGTTTTGAGATAAGAGTTGAAGGTTTTGAGATAAGAATGGCCACCTGCAGGAATGGTTTAATTTAAGGCAATGAGTAGATTCTCTAAAAAGTCCCTTCCAATTAATGCATTCTATGATTCTACAAGTATCTTGGAGTAGTTAAGTAAAATCAGTAATTACCCAAAACACAATGCTCTTTTAGAGCATTTGTAGGAATTGTTTGGAACCTGCAAGGGTCATAAACTATAATCCTTTTTCAAAAGTTTCACCTGAGTTCCTATTTATATAAAACTAAAAGATGTGCCAACCAAAATAAATACCAGCTGCATAGCAGTTTCTCTTTCACTGAATACAGCAAATTTATTCCTGTCCACAATAATAGAGCAAAGATTGAAGTTGATAGGTATTTCACACTCCTCATGTGGTCTAGTGAGAACCATAGATTTTTTTGATTTCCCAGAATTTCAGTTATATTTCTTTTGTTTGAAGTCCTTTAAGATGTGTTTGACTGCAGCTGTTATCCCTAACAACAGTCATCCACAAGAGAAGAGTGAGAACAACTTGTGCCGTTGACTCCAGAGTGGAACGGAAGATACAAAATTTTCTTGGATGGAACTAAAATGGGTCTGCTAATTCCAGTAGATTAAATCATTAAATTATATGTAATTGGACCTTTCCCATCCTGACACCATTCAGGGGTGTGTCTGTTAGTTAAGTATATTCCAGGGCATGCAGAAGGCAGGAAGTTGCTGAAGGCTGATCATACAGAATTACTGTCCACCTGCCCGTAAGAAAACGTTATGTCACACATTTCTTTTACAAAGTTTTACATGACTTCCACTTCCTCTATGTCTCGAGTGGGGGGAGGACATTTCTCTATTTTTATGCAGCGCATATCCTGTATGCTGTTTTTGCCTTTACTGACCTGCAGGAGGCGATACAAAAATAGGTTGTTTTGAATTACCGATTTTGGGAAGTTACCAATCCTTTATAAAGATCTATTTTTGGCTTATCCACTCTGATTGTATGTCAGTTCTAATATGCGTTTTCATGTGTTTAAAAGGATGTCCACAACTTGTGTTTGTTATAAAATACAAAACAAAGAGTATGGTGCATTATGCGCCTTAAGGAAAATACTTAATTGAGGAAAATGTTTAATGTCTTGACAACAATACAATTCATGTTTTCAGTGGGTATGTACTGTATGTATGAGTACATGGTAATGTAAGACTTTAGAATATTTAACATATCAATTTAAACAGTTATTACTTGCAGATTGCTAAAAGTATTTTATGTACACTTGTACATAAATTATAATTTATGTAAATTATAATTTATCCTGTAGGCTAGAAGGCAGGATATTAGAGGAGGAGGAAGAGGAGGAGGAAGAAGATGACAGCTAAGATATTGTCCTGGTAGTCTTTGACTTATGACCATAATTTAGCCTAACCATTATAGTTGTAAGTTATGATGTTCGTAAAGTGGGTCACCATGTGATTGAACCTGATTTTATTATCTTTTTGTGGAGGTCATTAATTAAATGCAGTGCTGGAAAGCAAATTCATTTTTCGCTATAGGTCAGGTTTTGCTGGAAACTGGAAGTAAACACTGGTTTTTGGCAAAACTAGCATAAATCACAATCACGTGATGGAAGGGTGTTACAAACTCATGAATGCAGGCTTGTTGCTGAGCACCCAAAATGTAGTCACATCACTGTGTGGGGGAACAATATCAGAACTTCAGAACTCAGACATAAGTATCTTTTTGCGGGTCCATTATAATTTTGAACAGTCACTAAGCAATCAATCATGAGTTGAGCACTACCTGTATAACACATCATGATAATAGCAATAGCACTTAGACTTATATACCACTTCACAGTGCTTTACAGCCCTCTCTAAGCAGTTTACAGACTCAGGATATGACCCCCAACAATCTGAGTCCTCATTTTACTGACCTCGGAAGGATGAAAGGCTGAGTCAATCTTGAGCTGGTCAGGATCGAAAGAATCGAACTCCTGGCAGTGAGCAGTAAGTGCATTCTAACCACTGTGCCACCATGGTTCTTATAGTGATAATACTTTACTTGTATAATTGTACATTCGCTTTCAAGGACGTTCCTCAATATGAAAATCACTGTCTTCTGTCCAATGACAGATTTTGTGCTATGCTTTCATGATACTGAGTTACTGACATTTCCCAATAAATAGATTTACTAGGAAGAATAGACATTTACTAGAAAATGTTAACATTTTAGTTGTTGATGATGTTGGGTATAAAAAGATAAAGATGTCAGAAGTTATGCTCAGCTTTTTGTCAGTTCAATGGACAGATTTATGGCATTTCTTGGTAAGAGCATGAAAGTGGTTGGCCATTGCCTTATTTCAGCATGTTGTAGTATGTATTCTAATGTAATAAATTGTGCAATCTGGTAGTAATTCTTGCCATTTTCTTTCAAACAGGCAACTTCAAAAAATAGTGCATGATATCAAGAAAAATGATAGTGGAATAATGAGCAAGTTCAAAAAGTAAGTTGTATAAATGAGCACAGTAGAATTATTCTCTTTGATTTTGATGCTTATTTTCCATAATTATGTCAAATATATCTATATACCTGGTTATTCTTTTTATGTTAATTGGGCTTGCCTCCAGAACATTTCTGGTTAGTGTAATTTGTACATCAAATGCAAAAGATTTTTCTTGATGCTCTTGACTTATCCAACCAACTACTTATAATCTGTTTTGATTGTTTTGAGATATAGATAGATAGATAGATAGATAGATAGATAGATAGATAGATAGAGATAGAGATAGAGATAGAGATAGAGATAGAGATAGAGATAGAGATAGAGAGATATGTGTATATATTTGTATATATATGTATGTATATGTATATGTGTGTATGTATGTGTGTGTGTGTGTGTGTGTGTGTGTGTGTGTGTGTGTGTATATGTATATCTTGGGTTCTTTTCGGGTTTTCTCCCGCGCAAAGTTGGCGGTTTCTATCGCCGTAAGGACGGCGGCGACCTATATATATCCTCGTGACCCTCTTTTAGATTTGCCTCCTTTTTCAGGTTTCTCCTTTAATTTCTCCAATAAAATATGTGCCTCACCGTACATAGGGATGAAATTGATCGAAATGCTAAAAGTAAAAGCATGAAGAAAGAAAATGGATAAGAGATCCAGGTTCCAACATCTCTGTAGGGCTCTTGGTGTTTTGCTCAGTGAGTTTTAAAAAAGGGCACGGCTGAAAATAACCTCACCTAGAAAGACCCTCTTCCCCCTTCCCATGTTCCTGTGAAACCAGCTACGTGTGGGTGACTTTCTGACCATCCCTTATATTTTAATGAAGCTTATATAAAAGCAAGAGGACTGAAAAAAGATTATCCTCTTGTGTTTCACATCGTTGTCTCAAGTCTTACTCAAGCCATCAGGCGGCCTTTGTTCGGCTCATCTCTTATTCAAAAATCTCCCTGGATCCTGAACAGAACACTTACTCTGCTCTTTATATATAGATTAAGGAAATGGAGAAAGTAATACAGGTAGTCCTCAACTTACAGCACAACAGTTCATTTAGTGACCATTCAAAATAACAACGGCCGTGAAAAAAGCGACCTAGGACCATTTTTCACACTGACGACCGTTGCCTGATCCCTGCGGTCATGGGATCAGACTTCAGATGCTTGCCAACAGGTTCATATTTATGACGGCTGCAGTGTCCCGGGGTCACGTGATCCCCTTTTGCGATGGGGAAGCCAGATTCACTTAACAACCCTGTTGCTAACTTTAACCAATTGCAATGATTGACTTAACAACTGTGGCAAGGCAGGTCGCAAAATGGGGCAAAGCTCACTTAGCAACTGTCTCGCTTAACAAAAGAAATTTCGGGCTCAATTGTGGTCAGAAGTCGAGGATGTCCTGTATTAGGAAAGCTGCTCCCGTAGCACCTTCAGCAAATATTTTGGCCCTCTGTCCATCGTATCAAGTGGACGAGGCTGAAATTTTGGAACGATATAGACTAGCAAACCAGAATCCAGTGATGATGGACTAATGGGGTGAATATGGCTGCTGTAAGATAGATCCAGTAGACGTCGCAAAACTGGAACTGTTAAGAGAAAAGGCGTCTTGGAAACACACCTGCCCTAAAGGGAGATTTTTCAGAAAGCGTTAGTTGACCTGCAGAATGGGCTTCTTTCTGTTCAACCTTTGAAATAGCAATAGCACTTAGATTTTCTTTTCACAGTGCTTTTATAGCCCTCTCTAAGCGGTTTGCAGAGTCAACCTCTTGCCCCCAACAATCTGGGTCCTCATTTTACCCACCTTGGAAGGATGGACGGCTGAGTCTACCTTGAGCCGATGAGATTCGAACTGCCAAATTGCAGGCAGCCGGCAGGCAGCAGAAGTAGCCTGCAGTACTTCACTCCAACCACTGCGCCGCCAGGACTCAAATCTTGAATAGACCCTGTAAGTCCAATTGCGGATAGCAATAGCAAGAGTCCTTAGACTTATATACCGCTTCCCAGTGCTTTCCAGCCCTCTCTAAGCGGTTTACAGAGTCAGCCTCTTGCTCCCAACAATCCGGGTCCTCATTTTATCCACCTCGGAAGGGTGGAAGGCTGAGCCAATCTTGGATAGGGGGTTTGAAAGAGAGGTAAAATAATAAATCTATATTAGAACGGAACACCCCTCCCTCAACAGAGGGGGAGGACTAAGACACCACCTTCCAAGAAGCTTCCACAACGCATTGCACCCTGATTCAGGTGACCCTAAGGGCATAGATAAATCCCCAAGTGGCCTCAATGGCTCTCAAAGAGCATGATAATGACCAGATGACTGCAAAGAAATACAATACTTGCATCCCCCACCCCACCCCCCATCCTATCAGAACCTCTCCTTCCACCTCCACCTCCATCAGAACTGATGAAGCTTCCTGCGTGAGAAGTGAAACGTTTTTCTTCTTCGTCAAGGAGGAAAAAAATAACAACAGTCCAGTTGCCTTTTGAAGAAAAAAAAGCACTTTTGAGACAATCATGACCTGGATGACTGAGCATCTCCGCAGACATTCTACAAGTTAGAGTTCCATTGGGGAATTAAAACAACAACAACAACAACAATAACAACGATAACAATAACACCAATCTCAGAATCCTTATTTCAATTGACTGTGCATCAAAGAAAATAAAGCCACATTTTTAGCACCACATTTTTTAGTAATGTCTAAGCCAAATACCGCAATGAAAAACGCTACACCTGATATCTTGGCCATCAGACATGCAGACTTCGCCAATGCCTATAAATTCATTGAATCACGGCACTAAAATAAGTTTTCTCTCTCATTCCTTCCCCCCCTCCCCAACTCTCATCTTCCATTTGTGGTCAGGGCGATTGAGGCCAATATCTGTCAGCCTGGACAGATTCATGGTCATTGAAAAAGTATGTAATTTTAACTTTGGGTGAGTATGGAATTCATTTGATCCCAAAAGGCAGCTATTCCAATTCAATGACCCAGGAAAGAACAGAACGAGAATTTGAAAATCTCCTACTACATAATACTGAACCTCTGTTAGGCACGATTTATAACTACACTTGAAGCAGGTTTGAGAATCCAAACAAGTTAAAAATGATGTGATTAAATTGATGCAAAAGTTGAACATCATTATAGATAGGCAAGAGTGAGGGTTTCTTCCAGGAAAATAGAATATGAACTTGTCTTGGAATATTAGTCTGATAGAATTGATGTAAGATGTTTATTATTGTTTCTACCAGACTTTAACCTTGATTGCCAGAATGAACATTTTTTTTTCTCTTAAAAGTGCTGGAAATGATAGAAAAACATATTGGATCTCTTTTTATATGTGGTGACAATGTAGTAAAGACCCCAAATATTGGAAACTCATTCAGGGTAGAATAGAAACAGATTTTAAGGTTGTAAATTCATAAGCTGCCCAGAGTTGCCTTGAACTGTGGGATGTGCGGCATATAAACATTATAAACAAATAATTCCAATCTGAAATATTTGCCAAATATTTGTTATCTCAAATATCAAATTTCATCACATTATATTGTCCTTCAAAATTCAATGAACTGGCACTGTATGTTAACAGCTGCTTTATATGCTTCCTGTTGAAAAAGATACAGTATTTGATCCCCTTTATTTTCTTGAATAATAGTTAATTAAATTGTGGTAATATGCTTTGATATCAAAAATAGAAAACTTAAATCTGGTATAGAATTTAATTCTAACTGGAAAGATTTCTTGAATTATAATTTTATATATAGTTTTTGTGCCACAATGGAAATCAAGGTTTCCTTTTCCGTAGAATCATATGCTTCTTTGATCTGTGATTTTTAGAATTATTTTACCGTATTTTTATTGTTTAGAGTTGATACCTTAACAAAGTCTGTTCAATTTAATGTTCAACGGCAAGGACTGTACTTTCATATTTTGTTTTCTTATGTGTTTTTAATATCTTTTCCATTTACTTTTTTATTTATGTTCTTTGAAATGTTTTTATAAAGGGAAAGGAGAGGAAAGGAGAGGGGAGGGGCGAGGGAAAAGGGAAAGGGGGAAGGGGAAGGGAGGGGAGGAGAGGG
>JANHFL010004673.1:384584-405265 GCA_032468155.1 Oxyrhabdium leporinum
CTTCTTGGATGAGAAGCGAAACGTCTTCAAAGAAAAACAAGAAAGTCCAGTTGCCTCTTGAAAAAGCACCTTTGGGGCAACCATGACCTGGATGACTGAGAATCTTCATAGATGTAACCAAGAAAGTTTTAACCAGTTAATATCTGTGACTATTCCTTTCTGATCTTGTCATATTCAGATTTCATGCCGCCTGGTATGAAACAGCTGTGGTAGTAATTAGATGCCAGATTCAAGGAGACCATGAGGATTATAAGCAGATGTATTAAAACCACTCAAATTATCTGGCTTCCTGTTCTGAGCCACATAGCACTGGATTTATGAAGGCAAGATGCATTAGTGAGAGAATGCAGAAAAATTATGAACAACTCATTCCTACCAGTGCATGCCAACCTTCCTCATTTATCAGCAGGAAGACTCAAATCCAGAAGGCCCCAGTGGCAATGCACAACTTCTGCCCAACAACTTTAACATCGATTCCCAATGGAGAGCCAAGTGGGTTGCTGGACACCAAAGACATATAAATGACCCCACAAAAAAGGGCTTTGAACTACCACATCAGCAATGGACAATCCTGAATAGGATTCACACCTCAACAGCATCTGCTGAGACTCTCATATAAATGGAGTCTAAATGGAACATAGTATCCTCCCCTCAGTGTGACTGTGGGGTCCCATGTCAAATTGTAGATCACGTCATGACCGGCTGTAAGCTGAGGGCATATACTGGTCCAGTATCTGATTTTTTTAATACAAATGATGCTGTGTTTTAATGGTTAGATGGCGTAGACACTTAATATTTGAACATAGATTTTGTTTAACATTTATATTTTATTGGGTTCTACTAATCTAGACAAAATGTTAACATATATTGCTAGTCTACATGCTAAACAAATGAATAAATTCGTATCCCTTGGTTCAGCTGGATGAAAAGACTGTGCTATACAGAAAATAGCAGCTTCTGTCTTCAGTGGCTTCCAGTGTGAACAGTGGGACAATGTTAACATCAGCAGTCTGAGTCATCAGAGTCAGAGTCTCGAGGCTCTGCAGCTAGCTATAATGTGGCCAAAATGATGAAATATAAGTACTGCCCTTTTTTGTGTGTGTGTCATGACATTACTGGAAAGTCTATAGCTTTAGCTTCACTGTGTATGTTTCATCGCCTCCCTATAGATGTTCACATTCTGAGTGACGAGAAAAAACAAGCAAAACTTGACCATCTTTTCAAATGATATCTCTAACCACATTCCTCTCTTTTTCCCTAAAAAAGAATGGCTAGTATTCACAGCAAATCCTGCCCCCCCCCCCCCCGCTTTAAGGGGCAATGTGGAGAATAGCAAAGTCCACCTACTATGGGTGTAGCATCAGTGACCTGACCTGTGCAAACCAGGAAATCACCAGGGATACAAGTTGCAACTTGCAGAGAACTTCATTCAACTGTAAAGCTATAAAGCAGTCTGTTTATTTGGAATCGACAAATTGCTTGAACCAATTTAGTTCTGTCTTATTTAATCATTCATGGTTAAACAAACCAGGATTTAACATGAATCTAGCCCATCTCTGCAACCTACATCGAGGGGAGCATTTCAGACCAGTGATTATTCCGTTTTATAATATTACGATATCCAATCTGTGAAGATATGCATATTCTGTCTCAATTATTGCACAACATTCTCTGAATGGATATAGTTTCAACATCTGCATTAAAACTGCTGCCTACCTTGTCTAGTAGCATAACATCAACTTGTCTGCTTCTGTTGCAACCAGCATGATAAAACAAAACAAACACAATTGCTTTCCCTCCTTCAGAGATCTTACAGTTTTTCTAGCAGCCATTTTCCACACCCACATCTGCTATATATACCTTCAAGTCTATATTTATCCTTGAAACAGTCGCCTAAATATATATTATCTATAGAAGAGTACTCCAGAACAAGAATCCTTCCTGATTAATTTGTATTTCCCTCCAGAAATTTCCTTTGCAAAACCCAAACCTGCCTTCCTCATCTTTGAAGGCCTCTGCTTCTCGTAGGCTCTAATTGGAGGACAAGAGGGGGGGGGTGTCCTGTGTTCAATGCACTCTGCAGACCCTCCTCTTCGGTCCATAGGATCCTAAGAACTCTCCCCTGCCTTCTACAGCAATTGGACTTTTAAGAAATGCTTCTGTGGCTCTTCGAATTTCACCCAAAAAACTGCTTCAGTGTGCATTCCTGGGAAAGAGGCCTCTAATGTTGTGTTTTGCACACTCTAAAGAACCTTTGGGAAATGAAATGTTGCACAATCCTATTGTGTCTCCTCTAATTCAGGTGAAGTTTTTTTCTAAATCCAGTTGCCAAGCAAGACAATTTTTTTTCCTAGGGTTTTAATGAGGAGAGGAATGTTTCTGTCTATCTGAAGATAGTGTTACTCAGCCCCCAAATGTTTTTTCCTGGCAGTTGATTAAGACTTGTTGTGAAATGTTTGTGTGTAAGCGATGTGCTATCTCTCCTGCCCATCTGTAACATGCAGTTGTTTGAGAGAAAAGGCAGACTATTGCAGGAAAATCTGCAACTCTCAACCTAACCTCTGATTCTCAGCGAAGAGAGAAATCAGTTCAGCCTTTTGATAAAGGTTACCCTATTCTTCAGAGGTAGCAAACAAAGGACATTAAAGAGGAACCAGAGATAGGGAAGATATCCTTACATTTGACTAGACTTATCATGTGAGTCTCAATGGGATTATCTCTGAGAAAAGATTGTGCTTGACAGAAATAAGATACACCACCTCACATATTATGACCTTGATCGATATAAACCATCACTACCCCAATAAAAGTGGGCATTCAAGGTATCGTTGCCTTGTGGGAAGATGTTAAAGGTCCCATCAGCCTTACAGATGGTTGTCGAAATCGTCCCCTATTTTTTGTTTCAAGACTGACATGCTACAGCACATGAACTCTTCCATTGAATTAGCTTGAGTTTTGCTGAAGTTCTGCAATTCTCTGTTTTGTTGTGGCTTTGATGCATAAGGTATTGTCAGGTTACTAGTTCAGGTGTCAGCTAAGCAGGTGCCTACCATTTGGTAAACAGCAAAAGAGAGTCTGTATTGACTCAAAACAGAGAAAACAATGCCTGATTTAATATCGGAAACAAGAAGGCCAGTCACATCAGGATAGGTCTTTTGCTAATGGGATTGTCTTGGGAGAAAAAGGTGGGTTGGGGAGGAGATGACAAGTTTCAACCACTATATTTTGCTTTCTGCAGCCAAGGACAAGATGTAGTAGCTTTCCTACTACATGAAAATGTACTTGATGCGTATTTTTCCCCCTAGGCAAAATGTAAAGGACATCAAAGTCTTATTTATAATATGGCAATATTCTCAGAGTTCAGAAGTTTGGCTCGTTAATGAACATATTGCTACTGTGTGCACATCCTAGAGCCACCTTTGATGAGATGGGCAGCTATATTGATGAAAGAAAGAAAAAAAAGAAAGAAAGAAAGAAAGAAAGAAAGAAAGAAAGAAAGAAAGAAAGAAAGAAAGAAAGAAAGAAAGAAAGAAAGAAAGCTGTATGACCAGCCTTCTCTCAACAGAATGACATCTTAAAGTACAGCAATTGGCAGAGATAAGATATCGCGCCTTCACGCAATGTATAAAAATAAACTACAATTCACTGGCCGGTCTGAAGATTTTGACTTTTGAAAGAAAAGGGAGAAGATGGAAGATAGACTTTTGCTATGGCAACCAAGTGCCCCTTAAATCCTAAGAATGCATCGCCATTTCTTGACCGTTCCATTTTCTGACCCCAGCAGCCCGTCAGGCCTTGAAAAGGCCCAGATAGTTTCCTTTGCTGAGCTAAGAGAGAGAAATGAGGTGAAGCGTGTAAAGAGAGAGGAAGTGGCATCAAAAGGAAGGCAATAAATTGTAACAGAGCTGAACACAAAAGGGGAACTGGTGACATAATATGGGATATCTGTGTCTAGAGAGTGCCCGAGAATACTGAAAATCTAATTCAGGTTGCACATGACCTTGGCAGCTTCAAGACGTTTGTATTTCAAGTCTCAGAATTCTTAAAGTCTTCAGGTTGCCAAGGTTGGACACCCTTTCTCTAACTGAAGGGTAAGAGTTTCTTTCAGGGAGATGGAAACATCATCCAAAATACAATGAGGGTTTTATGATAAGGCTTGAGTGTTATTCTATGTATATAGTCTCTTCCAGCTGCTTTATCCATTGGCATTGATACCAATGACCCTTTTACTTATCTGTTGAGTTCTTAAGCACAAGCAAATTGAAACCAAGTTTATTTTTCCTAATCAGATAGCAATGTTGTTCTTTATGGCAAAGGTCATGAAAGTCCAGGTAGTCCTTGACTTACAACTATCCATTTAGCAAAGTGTTCAAAGTTACAGTGGCGCTGAAAAAAGTGACTTACCACTAGGTTTCACGATTGTCACATTGTCCCTGCAGACATGTGATCAAAATTCAATCCTTTGGCAACTGGCAGAGATTTATAATGGTTCATATGATTGTTATTTGTGACCTTCCAAGCTGACTTCCAATAAGCAAAGTCAATGGAGAAAGCTGGATTCACTTAAAGATTGCATGTCTCATCTAATGACTTGTGATTCACTTAGCAACCATGTTAGAAAGGTCATAAAATTTGGCGTGGCTCACTTAACAACTGCCTTGGATAGCTGGGGGTGCTAGACCCAATTGTGGTTGTAAACTGCTTCCAGACTACTTGTAGTTGCTTGTCACAAGAGTACATGACCAAGCACTCGTTGGCTGCAATCTTGAAGTTCATATATATAAGGGCAACACTCAAAGGAGTTTGCTCCTTATTTCATTCAATTGTCAAACTTCACTTGAGTTTTTAAAATGGTGTTTGAAGGGGTCCTTTTGCAGTTCCCATCTGGAGCAACAAAAACTTGTAAGTGAATGTGGCTGCCTTAGCTGAACATTAAACTGTTGTTTGTTTTTTGAGATAATACAACAATTTTGGTGGCGTGCATGTCTTAGGCAATTCCATTTATTAAAACAATAGAAATTATTGCTAAAAGCCTTTATAAGCAAACAAATCTAACCTACTTGAGAAACAGTGTTTTGTTTATTCCTTTTCTCCTGTCAATGTATAGGTTCCAAAATGAACAAGTGGCCTTAATATGCAAAACTGGAAAAAATACATGGGATCGGTATGACAATTTAGCATCGCACAAGCGCTGATTGTGTAGCATGATGTCCTGTTGCCTGCTTTCAGTGTGATGTTGTTTGGCTGTGTGGGCTTCAACCCACTCTTACTGAGCAAGAATGAGAAGCATAACTTTCTCTCTTCCTTCCCTTTCATTAGACCCATCCAGAGGGTGTTTCCCTAGCTTTCCAGGTCCTCTACTTTCGAGTGCAGAACTAGGGTCTAGAACAGGGATGTCAAACTCAAGGCCCGCGGGCCGGATCCAGCTTGCAGGGTGCTTAGATCTGGCCTGCTGGGCCATCCTGGAAACAGCGAAGGACCGGCCCATGGTGCTTCTGCCAGTGAAAATGGAGCTTGGGAGGGCTGTGCAGCCCCCCCGCCCCCCGAGCTCCATTTTTCACTGGCAGAGGGCTGCAGGAGGCCATTGCGACCAAAAATGGAGCTTGGGGCCCATTTTCGCTGGCAGAGCACTCAGGCCACCACAGGTGCCCCTGACACGAGTGACATCAAGTTAGCCACGCCTACCAATACGGCCTTCAATGAAATCGAGTTTGACACCCATGGTCTAGATAGAACATGGGGGTCCAACATTTTTGGCTTGCCTGGGCTGCAAATCTTGGGCCAGATATAAAATATATAGTTAATGTATATAAATCACATAGTAAAGTTAGAAGTTTATGTCCTTGTGGGGCTGCATTAACTAGCTGTCCAGGGCCGCATTTGGCCCACGGGCCTCAGGTTGGACATGTCTACTCTAGAATATTAATTTCATAAAAGAACCATGTCATGTTGCACTTATTATATGATATATGCCTGTAACATATTTTCATAAGCAGATCTGATTTATCACATGCTGCAAAAGAAAGTCCAGTTAGGCACATCTCCCCACGGCATGTGGGGAGATGTGGGAACCTGCAAGTATTTTCTAAAATTAGCAAATAGCTCAAAATATATTAAATGCTTTGTAAAAGCCAACCCCATTTCTATAAGTAATTGACCAGCCTCAAATTAATATAGAAATCCAATATGGTGATCAGGGAATTCTTCCACTATATGCTAAGCTGCATAGGTAAAATATTAGGTCTCTCAAGGCGTAAATGACAACATACAAAATCTAACCAATGACACATTCCCGATTGTCAAGGACTCCCTTTATGTAATTGGGTAGGGCACGAATTGACTGAATGTCCATCAGGTTTATCCCTGCAATTTGCACAGAATATCCAACCCTAACTCTTAAACCTACAGGAATTTTTCAGAAGGAGAACATCAAGGGGGAAGAAGAATTGGGAAGTTTGTCTTCCCTGAACATGGTTAACAGCCCAAAGGCATTGCTTTTTGTCTACACGGAAGTAAAGTGCATGGAGTTTAATAAGGTTTCTTCCCAAATAAGAGATGCTCAAATTTGCCAAGTAGCTTAACATAATGTAGGAAAGAGGCAAGCAATGCATAGGATGTTCTTCCCAATCAGACATTTTTAGCCTTCAAAGAACTCCCAGATTTCACTGCTGAAATAGTACAGCAAAAATGCCGATTTTTGGTAGCCCCGTTTTCCCACTGGGCCACCAGCCACAATCTTTGTAGTCGTTGGAGGCTAAAAAGAAAAGAAGTCAGAAAGATCAGACCTCCACAATTATAAAATAATACTAATTTTTTAAAAATCTGATCTTCACCCCACCCCAATCCTAGAAGTGCTTTCCAGTTGAGACTCCTATTTTAAAAAAAACACTTTTGGGGGGCTTTCATGTCATCGTTTGGATTCAAATTCTTACAATTTTAGTACTCTAAATCAATTAGTTAATTTAACTAATAATTTTCTCATTGGTAAATTCACATCCTTTCTTGGCTTTGTCTTTAGATGCTGCTTTTGAATAGGTTTCTTGAGTCTGCAAGATGCAGACAATGTCAAAAATGCTTTGCTGCCCCAATAATCCTCTTTCTTGTGTTCTTTATACAATGATCTTCTGTTTAGCTCTAGGAGAACAAAACTCACAAGCAGGAGGGCAAAATGAGAAGGATTTTTTTGTTGGTTTTCTGGTTCCTTAGGCTCTTGGCATCATTCTCATTCATTCTTGCTGAGGAGACCTTGAAAAGTGCTTTGTAAATCTTATTTCAGAAACAGTTTCCTTTTTTTTCCCTATCTGACGTCCTCAAGGTAGTGGATAACATCGGGGGGGCGGGGGCGGGATGCTTACATGACATCAACGTAAAAGCTTCCCTGAGGGAAGATCGAATTTCGGGGACTCCATGGATACGTTCTTTCTTTGTTTGGGTTTGGGGGTTTTTTTCTTGCCAACAATAAGGAAACAGTGGCCATTGTCTCCTCTTGGAACGTTTTATTTCAGTTTCCCAACCCAGCCATTCCTCTTGCTCTTCTGTGCGACTTCTTGGTGGAAGTCTCTTACTCTCCCATCCAAATATTGACTAGGTCTGACCCTGTTCAGGGTTTTTTTTAAAGTCAGCTAAGTGCTACTACCTTCTCTGGCAATTGTGCTTAAAAATTAATATACAAACGTTAACTTCTGTTATATTTTTAGCATTTGAAATACAGTAATTGCTCAGCGTCCCCTACCCTGGATGTCCTTCGTGATCTCACATGCTCCTATACAATCTAGTTAGCCTTTTCAAGACCAGCCAAGGTTACAATGATAACTGTTGAAAATGGAATTTAAGAATTATAAATGAGATTTTTGGGAAGAAATGGAGCACTCTTGGTTAGGAAGCCATGATCTCACCAGACATTTGTCTCTTGGCTTGAAGACAACACCAGGTTTCCAACTTCTGGATGCTGCCTATTTTAAGTTGTGGGTTCCAATATTCTCAGTGATGTATTCAGTACTTGTCTTGAAGGAAATGCATTCATTTAAGCAGAATATTTCAATTAAAATAACTTATGACGTGAGATCCTACTCTGATCAGATTTGCATAAATCAATAGCAGATTTTTTTAGATGGAAGGAACCAGAAGTGGCCCTCAAGTCTTTGTGAAGCTCAACAGAATTAGAAAACAAAGCCATAAGCCCTTTTTCAACTACAAAACACTGATTGAAATGAAGGATCCATTTCTGTTTTAAAATACAAGAAAATCTGAAGCCAATTCTATCACATCCTGTTAAAAATACAAGGTCCATGTTCTACTTTGCATTGCATAGACTGCATTCTATAGCTTTATGACTAACAAGCAACTTGCAAAGCATATATATATATATATATGAATGAATGAGAGACATGGCTACTTCTGTATAAAAGACTATACACACACACACACATACATATACATACATATGTACATACATACATACATACATACATACATACATACATACATACATATATATATATATATATATATATATATATCCAGAACTGACTGAAAGCCAAGATTCTTTTGCGTTATTGTGTTTGTCTTGCTTAGACTCTTAGGAATTCTTGTCAGCTGCATGGATCTTCTGTTACTGCTTTCTGTAGTTGCTGTAGTCTTTACTCTGGTGCCAGCTGTTGCCATCCCACAATTATATAGAAAATGAAAAATGACACTTTTTCCCCCCCACAGGTTAACAAGTAAACCACCGCCAAGCATACCACCAGTTGATTATGTTCCAGGTATGGATTTGACATTATTAATACCGTTATTAGATTTTAGGATTGATGCAGGCATGTAAGTCAGAGGTTTAAGATTCAAGATGGTGGGATATGTACATGCAAGCATCACATCAATTAGGGTGGAAGACAGTCCCTAGTTTTTTCTGAGTTGTCCCTGTCAGGTGATTTATATGACTGAAATATGTGCTGATAGTCCTCACCTTATGATGGGCTTGGTTTGCTTAACAACTGCAGCATTAACTTAATGACCACCGTCAAAAAGATTGTAAAATCGAGTCAGTCATTATGACTATTATAATTTACAACCATGATGGGTAGGCTCCATTATGGTCATAGGTTAAGGACTAACTTATGTGTTTTCTCAGTGATATGGGAATTACACCAAACAATTTTTTCCCAGTTGCTAAAATAATGTCTCTCAGCAAAAGCAGAATACACTACATAGTAAGAGTGCCTTCAGCGCATACTTGCCACAAAATGTCCTATGGATTATACTTATCCTTCATCACCACGAAAAATACAGGATAATTTTCTCTGCTTTTATAAAGTAAAGTAAACCACAGAAAGTTGAATCAGCTTGTTGGTCATGTCCTAACAAGCAGAAAACTATCTGTAACCTTTGTTTAACTACATTTTGGAGGAATACTCCAGAGTGTCATTTGTGAGGCTCAGCAGAACATTGGGCATGATTTACAGGAAATCCACTTTGAAGATCCTTTATAATCAAACTCTATCTCAATCTTAGCTTTTATAGGACTCTTAGTTCTAATTTTTCTTACAGAAAACTTTTCAGGTAACAGGAATATTTGCCCAAAGAACATACCTACTTATCACTTGTGCTTGTAAGAATACTTGTGTTGGTATTATTTGTACAGCCTACATTCCGGAAGTTACTGGCTGCAAATCAAGCAGGCCACAGCCATTGTGACTGAGGCTCACTTTATTCCCACTTTTGAACAAATGCTCCTAAAATCGAAGGACGTTATTTTACTCATATCCCAACTCAGTCTTTTATTTTATATAATTTTATTTATTTTGTTTTATATTTTATTTCATTTTCATTTATTTTATTTTATATTATTTATATGGACACCCATCTTGTCAAATTTAACAGTGATTAAAAACCAACGTGGAATACAACACCCATTGATGTAACCGCTTCATGGTTGTGGTTTTGTGTATTTAATAGGGACAAGCAGGGACTCTGTGAGGCAAGTAAAAAAAGTCAAATGGCATCCATGATTTAAACCCCTCCCCCCTTTCTCCTTGTATGTCACCATCTTGATTTTTTTAAGTCTCCAGGTTGACTCCCCTCGGGATGAGGAACTACAATTCTCCTCTTGGCTCCTGATTTGCTAAATGGCTTTTTTTTAAAAAAAATAATTAAACAGTTAAGTAAGAGGTTAGCATGCAACAAAGCAAAACATCAATTACTACCATTAAATGCATCTGCAGGAATTCTTTCAGCCCTTCAAAGATCTCACTAGGCATATGAGAACTAATTAACCAGAAATGAAAGAGAAGAGGAAATATTTTCTCACAAAATGCAAAGATTGTAGATACAATAAAAACCTATTATCAAATCCCACTCTCATATAGATTATCCCAAATTTCAATACAATTATACATATTTGATTTGTTTATCCTAATTGGAATTTTGATTTTGTACTATTGCTATTGTACTTTAACATGTTCAAAGATCAAGTGTCAAACAAATAAAAAATGTTTGGAAGAAAATGGCAGCCAATTCAAGCTATATAATGCACTGTCTATAGAGCCTGATTTTTGCTATACCCTTTATATTAAAAAGGAAGACAATCAAGAAGGCTGCTTGAACAGTTTACTGCCAACCATTTAACTGTATAATTTATTTTCATTAATTTCAGTGGGTGCCATCTAAGATTAATCTTTCTAAGGATGAATCAGTTAAAATCCACATGTCTTCATTTAATCATTATGCTTTAGAGAGAGCATAAATGTGACTGGGTCCAGGCTATCTGGTTTTGCCAAATATAGCGATATAAATAATGAATTAATATTCATGTAATTCTAACTTTATTACAGAACTGGAGTAGAGATGAGAACATTTGTCTTTGACATTTTGCTCACATGACTGCTTAAATATTTTGATGAACAATTTAATTCTAATTTTTATTTCAGACCGTACAGAAGAAGAGGAACAGTGGTCCGATGACTTTGTAAGTTTCTTTGCCACTCACATATATCTCCAGGGCATCAGCAGGGGCCGTCAAAACCAAGAGAACAGCTGTCCCAAAGATCTGTTTGGCCAAAATGCTACAAGGACAACCAAAGCACAATTTTACCCCCAAGAGGTTCATGCTATTGTATGCAAGCCATGATCTCTATTGTAAGCCAAAACACTTTTGCTAGCATCCCACCATCTATAAATAGATGCAGTGGCCTGTCACCCAATTAGACTATGATTGACCATTCACATCTGAAAATAATGATTGCAATCTGGTGTAGAGCACAAAATGATGGGACTTTAGGTAATATTTGGGTGTTATTAAAATAAGGGATTCTTGTAGCTGTTGAAATTCATAGCTCATAATATATTAAACCGTTTTTAAAAATTGCGTTTCACAGTTTCCTAAGAAATCCCCAATCTTCTGCTTCCAGGATAGCGATTATGAAAATCCAGATCACCACTCGGATTCTGAAATGTATGTGGTCCCCACAGAAGAGACCTGCGATGACAGCTATGAGCCTCCTCCAAGTGAACATGAGCCAAAGACGGTCCCAATACCATTCTCATGTGCTCAGGGTGTATATGCAGGTATGTGCATTATGTCCACACTCCTGTTTCTCAAGATTAAAGTCAATGATACGGAATTCAAAGAAGCAGAAGAGTTTCAAATGGAGGCAGAAGCTTTTTAAGATTCTGGGAGGTCCAAGGGTAGAACATCCAATTGAGCAAAAAATACACACTCACACTCAGACACACTTTCACGTACATCCATTTTTTTCATAATTTTCAATAGATTATAGCCAAAAACAAAATAATCAGGAGCAAGTGGAGAAACCTACAATGCAAAACTAATTCTTGACCTATATATTTAAATGAATTCCACTCTCTAGAACAGGAATGTCAAACTCAAGCCCAAATCCAGCCCACAGGGTGCTTAGATCTGACCCACGGGGCCGTCCTGGAAACAGCGAAGGACTAGCCTACGGTGCCTCTACCAGTGAAAACGGCGCTCGGGAGGGCCACCTCAGTTTTCTCTGGCAGAGGGTTGCAGGAGACCGTTGTAGCTGAAAACAGAGCTTGGGATGGAGCCCTGACACAAGTGACGTCAATACCCACCCTGGCCACACTCACCCCGGTCCCTCCAAGGTCAAACACAACCCTGATTGGCTCTCAATGAAATCGAGTTTGACAGCCCTGGTCTAGAATGACAAATACTGATAATTTTAAGTTGTCCTTTGGATGGGGTTCTTTCCATGTGGATGACCCCAGGGCAATCCACCCCCACTTGAAAAATGTATACCCGTTCTTCTTCAAGTTCTCATGTTTAACAGCAACAATCCTATTAAGCTTGAAGTTCATCTCATTCTATTAGAATTTCATTTTGCTACATTACTCGCAAAGTAATCTTTTTCATGGATTATACCAAGTTTAGATTATTTATGAACATCTTAATTAATCCCATGAGATCTCCCATAATGTCCCTTTGTTATGACAACTATCCAGGAACTTACATTTTCTTTTGATCAATAACCAGTCAATAAGAAGATCTGTCATGACCTTGGAAAAAATTGAACACTTCAATGTAAGTGAAGTTTTGCCCCAGCCAAGGAGATCTAGTCTGAAACCAAATACAGTGCTCTCAAAGATACAATTACCCTTGAGGACTATTTCTTAAAATAAAACTAATCATAATTTATGCTTTTTTTCTGAAACATTTAAGATTATTTTAGATGGTGCACTGATGAGCCTCCAATGCTGTTAATGAAACTGTTTTTATCTAAATGACTAAATTAATTTTATCCAAATTGCTATATTAAATATTGAATTATGGCTACAGAGATTCTCAGTCATTCAGGTTGTCCCAAAGGTGGTTTTTCATAAGGCGACTGGACTTTCTTTCTTTTTCCTTGAAGATGTTTCTCTTCTCATTCAAGAAGCTTCTTCAGTTCTAACTGAAGCTCAGTTTTGAATTATGGGTTCAGTTCGGCTTCGATGATTGGTTGCCTGGGAAAATCCCAGTGCAAAATAAACTGAATAGGAATCCTTTTTCGCCTCTTTTTGGTCATCTTGTCTTTAAACAACATAATAGAAACTAAGAATATTTTCCAGCTCTTTTTTCTAATTCCAAGCAATCAATGATTAATACAGGCTGAAAATATGACTGCTTTTTCAATGACACATATAGATTTAAGGTGGTCATTAAGTAGTCGGCTTTTGGTACTTACTGTTAAGAGATGAAACATAAATTTAATCATAATTAAAAACTAAGATATATTCTAATATGTATTTAACATATTCCACGTATTTAATGCAATATATTTTAAAAAATTGATTCTTTCAGCAGCATGGTTTAATTAAAATTGACTGGTCTGAGTCAGATATTTATAAATCACATCTCATCATTTGGAAGAATCATTACAGCATCTAATGTCAAACAATGGCTGGAGCTGATAGTATATTATAGTTCCAGCAAAGTAATTTGTGCTTTTGTTGTACAATAGCATCACAAGGATAACTTCAGATATCCTTGTAAAACTTTCTGGACAGTTTTGGCAAAGTAGACCCATTGTCTAAGTCAAGCAACATAAGTGGTATTTGATGGAGGTCTGCTGTGATAATTAAATGTAGTCTTGAATAATCCGATGTTCTTAAATCAAAGTGCAGACGCAAACAAGTTGGAAACTCAATATAGTTAATATCCTTAAGGAAACTAATCTCATTTAGTATAGAGATAGAGACCACAATTTCCACTTCCCAGACCTGGGAAAAAAAACACAACTTGATCATTTTCAAAGCCACCAACATCAATGTGTTTAAAAACAAGAATCCAAATTACTTCTCCAAACCACCATAGATCATATAGCATGAAAAATCCTATCGTCTCCATTCCATGCAAAAGGGAAGTAAAAACTTGGTTTCACTTCACCCAACGACCATCTGTGTCCTCACCTCCTCTTGCATGTCATGTACCAAATAACAAACAAAACTCCCAGCTGTTGAACCAACCTTCCTGTTGGCAGAGCTGAAGTCCAAGAGCCAGAAAGCTGCAGCAATATAAGAGGCGTTCCAGCAAATGAAAGAATAAACCGCTCACAAACTCCACTGACTTTCACAATTGAACTCACGACGATACGTTGTCATCACATGATGTATCGCAACATTTTCCCCCTTCGCTAAACCGGGGGTGGGGGTGGCCAGTGCATGACACATCCAGCCCAGGGGCCATGAGTTTGACACCCCTGGTTTAGTAGCATCCCATTCCAAGGAAATACAACTGCATGAAAATGGAAGGGAATGCCCTTAGTGCTATTTTTTTAAATTATGCGTAATTTTTTATTCTACCGTCTACAGATGACAAACGATCTAGCCAACAGAAGACGTGGCCCTCCCCTATTCTGCCAAACCAATCTGCATGTCTATCAAAGAAACCAGCCACTTTGCCGCTGCTGCCATCTGCTGTTCAGAAGCCTAAACTCCCACCCAAGCGAATGGATGATGAGGTGACACTTCCCGTTTTATACTTTCTTCTGCATGTGTCTCCAGGAAGATAACAGGCTGCCCCCTTTCTTCCTTGTAACCCAAAATACAGGTAGCCCTTGACTTACAAATGTTCATTTAGCAACCATTCCAGTTACAATGACACTGAAAAAAAGGGGCTTACGACTCGGTCCTCACACTTTCAAACATCGTAGCATCCCCTTGGTCATCTGATCAAAATTTGGGTGCTTCATAACAGTTGCTGGGTCCCAGGATCGCTATTTGCAATCTTCCCAGCCAGCTTCCAATAAGCAAAGTCAATAAGGAAAGCCAGATTTGCTTAACAATGGCGTGATTCAGTTAACAACTGTGGTGATTTGCTTAACAAGCATGGCAAAAAAAGATCATAAAATTGAGCACAACTCACTTAACAGCCACCTTGCTTAGCAACTGAAATTCTGCTCCTAAATGATCATAAATTGAGGACTACCTGGGTAGACATCCTAAAGTTTTTCATTATACTTAAAGACTGGCTCTTGTTTTAAGTCTTTAAAGTGCTGATGAATGAATAAATGCATAAGTCAAGATAATTTTTTATATAATCCAGAAGGATAAAAACTTCATTAATAAAAGCTATCACACATATTTAATATTTATAAAAGGACAGAAATCTAATATAGAAGCTCTTCTCAATGAGACCTCAAAGTGAAGAGCAATCTCTTGTTCAGGAAATAGATCCTTCCCATATGAGATTACCTGGTAATGCTTTTGACAAGGTAGAAAAAATAGCAGAGTCAAAACTTGGTTATCTGGATCAGTCAGAAAATGGATACTTTTAAGTTCCATTTATTTTAAAGTTGAAATATTAGCAATAGCACTTAGACTTATAAACCACTCCACAGTGCTTGACAGCCCCTCTCTAAGTGCTTTATAAAGACAACATATTGCTCCCAACAGTCTGGGTCCTCATTTTACTGACCTCAGAAGGATGGAAAGCTGAGTCAACTTTGAGCCAGTCAGCATCAAAGGAATCGAACTCCTGGCAGTGAGCAGAGTTAGCCTGCAATACTGCATATTAACTATTGTACCATGATGGTCATTAGGACATGCATAAAACTTTCCTGAACATAGAAAGGAAAGCATTTGCTTGCCTTATATTAAACATGCAAATATTAAATCATCGCTGCATTTTCTTTTAGGCTGATTATGTTGTACCAGTTGATGATGATGAAGACAATGAAGATAATTATATAGAACCCACAGAAGAAAGCACTTCACAATCTGTAAAACGTAAGGTTTTGGATGATTTTCTTTGCAACTTCAGAAAGACAGGGATGTGACTAAGGCATTGACTGAAATATGTGAAATATACACAGGGGGCTATTTAAAAAAAAATCTGTTATCGGACTTTTGTATTCAAATTAAGTTTTCCTTTTCTTATGAGAAGGTAAGGACTTTAAAAGGATGGAAGACTAGGTAAAGAATTGGGGCCAAGTAAAAAATAGCTTCTATGAGAAATAAAAACAGTGAGAACTAGAATCTTGACAGCTTTTTAATAGAAATTTCTTGGGATTTGGCAGACATGTTACTTTCATTGTATAATATATTATGCTGTAGGGTAGCATTTTTCAAACTTTGAACTTTAAGGTGTGTAGACTTCAAATCCCAGAATTCCCCATGCTGGTGAGGAATTCTGGGAGTTGAGGTTCACAGATCTTAAAGTTGCCAAGTTTTAAAAACACTGCTCTATGGTTTACGGTGCTTCAGATTCAGATGTAAAAAAGTGCTTCATGGAGCACAAGGAGAAATTCATAGCACTTACCTACTGTACATGTCCTTCAAAATGCATCAGTACCTGGGGTCATACAGGTGCAGCTGTTTTCAGGAGCTGTGGACAGGTGTCACATTTCTATCTCTGCGCTCCTGAAAGCACCTTCACCTTTACATCCAGGGTAATTGCATGATCCTTCGCTTTTTTGGGGGAAACATAAATTTGGAAAGAGGTACGTGCAAATGATCGTTGAAATTAGGAAAAAAAACATGCATATCATTTGAAAAAGCAACCTGAATTTTCAATGAAATGAGCAAAAGTATACTGTGCCTTAGGTAATTGATCAGCGTGGGGGGCTAAACTGTGTTTCTGGATTTTGACTTTCTCAGAGATCTCTAGTACTTTGCTTCTATCATTTTTAGCACCTGTGGTGAACAGATCAACCAAGCCTCCCTCTTCTGTGCCATCACCTTCCACACTAGGTAAGAAAATTTTGTGTTTATCTTCCCCAAATCATGCAAAAACACAATCCATGGGTTGTAAAATGAATTCAGCTTTAATTCTAGGCAACCAGATTGGTTACATTTCCTTAAAGAAAAATAGGATTCAAAAGGGAAATGTCTTAAACATTTTAAGAATGTTTCCCCATAAGTACTCCAGACATTTGCTGTACATAAGGCACCAGACTAGAAAGCTCCTCCCCTTTTAACATACATCAGCACCATACATATGTACAAAGGGGCAGGACTTCAATCACATTGCTGGGACCACAGCCTTGTCTGGTTTGAGTCCTTTCCCCTGCAGATATTGCTGAATGCAGGATTAGAAAAGAAACCCAAGCTCAGGCATGATATCCTGTCTTTAGTGAAATGATACAGAGATGAACACAATGTAGCCAAAGGTTGCATTTCATGTTTTAATTATATATTTAGCATGATTTGCAAATATCTAATATTTTCTTCAAAGCCATCTCTTAAGGCTAAAGTTCTGTTTATTCAGAAATTATTTTCATTGAATGTGAAAATATTTTAATTCCTAGCGATCCATTAAGAAATAAAGTAAAGACTGCCCTTGAGTCAACTCCTGCTTATTGCATTGAAGACGTTTTCTTGGTAGCATTGCAAAAGTGGTTGGCCCTTGTCTTTTTCTGGTGTATTCTTTCGTTGTCTCAGAATTTGGCCAATTCAGAAAGCTAAGCAGGTCCTTTGAGATCACTAGGAAATCTCAGGGGTAGACTGGGAAATCAAAAAGCCTAACTGGAAGAAGGTAAAGGCAAAGCATATCTATATTCACATCCACAAAATCGCCAGAAAATGTGGAGACTTGTTAATCTAAAAATGAAATATTTGTGTCATTCATGTGCCTAGTTTTGCACAGAAATCGTTTATTTTTGTTTCTACCCTCTTGTCTGCAGATGTATATGAAATTCCTGAGGAAGAGGTAAGATGCTGTATTTTCTAAAAAAAAAAAGACTCACCTAACTCTTTGTGGTACATGAGTGTACAAAGGAAAGAGGAATATCATGGATATGTTCAAAATTGCATTTTATATATAGCGTTTAAGGACGCCAAATGCAATTTTCATCTCCTTTCACAAAATGGCACCAATGAGATCCGTTTCTAGGGAAAGATGAGAATATCAACTACGTTTTGAAATAATAATTTAAAGAAAAATATGTTAACAATATTTATTAGTTTTCTACGGTAAAATACTAGTAACAAAAGTTTGAATCAGCAAATTTGATGTATTTATTTGATCTGATCTTGAAATTCACTATAGAAGGGACATTATATTTCATTTATATGAAGTAGTTGTCATAGCATCTCCTACAAATTCACCACAACTGGCATTTTAGGGAAAATGTTCCTTAAGAAAATTAAAAATCGAATGCAATTTGTAAATACTAATCTAATTCATTTTCTCCAGCAGAAGTCATCACCTCCATTACTCAGGTAACTTATTGTTCTCTCTGAAATTATAAGTAAATGTTGCTACATAGTAGAGGTTATTTCCCCAATTTATTTTCTCCTTTAAAAAAAAGTCTTAATCTAAGGTAGATAGTTGTAATTTTACGACACAGCAGAATTTAAGTGCAATGATGTATCATAACATAGCTGATGTGAGGTCAGGCAAGAGACAATTTATGCTAGAATTTGAATATGGCTATAACCTTCTTTGATAAACCCAGCTTTTTCCATGTGCTGCTTCTATGCCTCCGTCAGCACATTGTGCATATCATATTGAATATCTGATTCAAAAGCTTCACACTGAAATTAGGTACTTTAATTCTACATAATCCTCCAGCAACTGATATTTGGAGAACTGTATGAGGCGGAGGCAGAATGTAGGAGAAAGAGTGGCGAAGACTAGGGGTGGAATCAAAAGAGGAATCAGCCTGGAGTCACTATGTGGGAACAAATGGACTAAGTACAACCCCTCTTGAATTTCGTTAACCCTTACATAGCAGCACCAGAATATTGCTTACTGTTAGTTGACTAAAATCCTGTGCATAGGCATAAGCAATACATTAGTTTAATTGGAATGCAATACATTAGTTTAATGTGCGGCATTGGTCTTTCGCGCCTCACATTAATCTAATCAACTAATGGTTAGCACTATTTTGACGCTACACAAGGATTAACGGAATACAAGAGGGGTTGAACTTAGTTCATTTATGGCTATATAGTGACTCTAGGCTGACTTCTCTTTTGACTCCACCCCCAGCTCTGCCACTCCTCCATCTACCCAGAACTTCCAGACATCTGTGAGGAACATGACTTGGAAATGTAGTCTTGTGTGTATAGCCTATTTGTATTTTTTGTCCCTAAGTATATCCAAGCCACTTCCTCCCAAGCCAGCTTTGAGGCCATCTCATGAACGCAGCATACCTAAAGAATCCTTCACATCCGATACTTTTAAATCAGAAAGGTTAGTTTTCAGTTTTAAAGAAGTTTCTCTTAAGTTGCTAATGAACAGAATGCATGTTGAGCATTTAATGTGGCTTTGTGAGTAGTGTTCCACTTTGACTAGGAAGCATCAAACTCTTATACATACTTAAAGAACTTTAAATCCAATTTAAATGTGGCCTCATTCAGGAACAGATAGGACATTTTAAAAAATAAAAGACTAGATCCCATGAAGTCAATCTAAATCAATTATTTACCATAAGACACTGCCACATTTAGCATAAGGAGTCAAAATTCCCTAGGCTCTACAAGCTGGGCTGATCTGGCATTGGTCTTTGTCCAACTGGAAGACCAATCCAGCTTACAGTCCATGGACTTCCTCAGTGTCGGGAACACTACAGCTGAAACCACATTTGTGCTTTAGGAAAAATAGCACTGTCTGCACACTCTCTGAAACACAATAAATGTAGAACAGCTTTCTGGATCTGATCTATTGATTATAGTTCTCATCAACCCTAGATAGAAGTGTGCTGTGGTGGCTGATGATGATGAGAGTTATATTGTAGGAGATGGAATGTATATGCTATCTATCTTGGAGGGGCATCAAGGTTAGGGCTGAATTTAATATAGCCCCTTTTTAGGGAACCCAGCTCAGTTCCCACTGGGAAAATACCCCTAAAAGCAACCATCAATCGCAATTTTATTTAGAGGAAAAAAATAAAGACTAAAATATTTTCTGTGCTTTTCAGAAATATTTTACCACTTCCAAGGCACCGCCCTTCACCAAAAGCTGTAAGTATTGCACATCCAAGTTCATAATGCAGTATGAACAGTCCGCACTATTGTAATGCGCTGTAGATGGGGCTGCCCTTGAAAAGTATCCAGAAGCTTTAGTTATTTCAGAATGCAGTTATTTCAGAATACATGCAATTTTGCATAAGCATGTAACACCAATTTTGCAAGAGCTGTACCGACTGCTAATCTATTTCTGGGTACATTTCAAGGTCCTGGTTATCACCTTTAGAGCCCTACATGGCTTGGGGCCAGGCTGCTTGAAGGACCACCTCTCCCCCATTACATCCACTTAGCCCATCAAGACAGGAAGCAGGGTATGTTGCAGGTCCCATCTGGTAGAAATGCATATCTGGTAGGACCATAGAAAAGGGTCTTCTCGATGGTAGCCCCTTCTCTATGGAACATGATTCCCCCAGAGGTAGAATTGGCTCCTGACTCGCTGCTTTTCTGAAAGGCTCTGAAAATGTGGTTTGCTAGCAGGCCTGGCAATGATGGAGATGGGGATGATCGAGTGGTTGATTTGACTGGGGGGGCGGGGGAGTATGATTTTTATGTTGTGGAGCTTTAATATTGTTAGCTACTGGAATCACCTGTGTCTGAGTTGGGTAGCCATATAAATTTGCTTAATAAATAAAATAATAAACATGGATAGGGTAGGGTAGGGTAGGGTAGGGCAGAGTAGAATAGAATAGAATAGAATAGAATAGAATAGAATAGAATAGAATAGAATAGAATTTCTCAAGTCCATATTTTTCTAATAA
>JANHFL010004673.1:405365-416869 GCA_032468155.1 Oxyrhabdium leporinum
GGGAATGGAAGGATTTATACTCCTTGCAGACAGCTGATCATTTGCATTCTTTCTGAATGCAAAGGGTATAAATCCTTCCATTCCCCACCAGCCAGTCAGAGTTGAAGAAGCCTCTTGGATGAGAAGCAAAACGTCTTCAAAAAACAAAACAAAACCCAACAACCAGAAATTTCAGTTGCCTCTCGGAAAAAAAAAAGCACCTTTGGGACAGCACAGAGCAAAGTCGGTTCGGAACTGTTACCAAAATATGGGAGGAGCCCTACCCTTACAACATCACAGAGAATCACGCAATATTAAACGTCACCAAAGCTTAAAGCATGCAGTGCACAATTCCACAATTTCTTCATTTACATTCCTACTGCGTCATAAAGCTGGTCTTGGAAAGCAAAGGCTGATACTTGGAATGACTCCCTTTATGATGTTTGCACATAAAAGTTGCCAAACACTGCTCATAGCAAGCCAGCGTTCTCATACATAAATACTCTTTAAAGCTGAAACAAAAAAAATAAAAATCATCTCTGCTAATTAATATCAAATGTGACTCTAAGACTAACACTTAAAGATGCATTGCCCCGTCACTGTATCTACAGCGAATTTCTTCTGTCATTATATTGTTTTAAGCTTTCAATGATGAGAGTTAAAAACAAAGGAGAGGTTTCTACAGATTTATTTATTTCCTAGATTTATGTTCCACTTTAACTCCTGGCTCTACACCAGGGGTGTCAAACTTGATTTCACTGAGGGCCGCATCAGGGTTGTATTTGACCTCAGGGGGCCAGGGTGGGCATGGCCAGAGTGGGTGTGGCCACCTGAATGTCAATCCTGCTGGGGGGCACTTTTGGTGGCCCAAGTGCTCTGCCACGGAAAATGGGCTCTCAAGCTCTGTTTTCAGCTATGACGGCCTCCTGCAACCCTCTGCCAGCAAAAATGGAGTTTGGCAGGGCTGCATGTGGCCCTCCTGAGCTCCGTTTTCACTGGCAGAGGCACTGCAGCCTGATCCTTCACTGTTCCCAGGGTGGTCCGACGGCTAGATCTAAGCACCTCAGGGGCCAGATCCGGCCCATAGGCCTTGAGTTTGATACCCCTGCTCTACACAGTTTCTTCTTTAAAATCTCTGTGCTCAAGCTGCAAGGGCCTGACTAGCTTCTTATACTATGAAGAAAATGAAATAAATCTGGTGAAATGTCCGAGCTGCTGCCTGTGGACTAGATCTACTCTGGCACTGAAAAAAAAAGTTCAACACTAAATTGGTGCCAGATAACAATCAACAGAATTCACGAGAGGTTGGGTTTGAAGCACTTGTGGAAATGCAATGACTCTAAGCTGATGACGTGCTTAACTCCACCGCCACCACCTCCAGCTCTGCCTGCTCTTCTCCTACATCAAAGTGTAGGTACTGTCAAAGACAAGACATCTTTGTATGCCTTGAATATATGGAGATTTCTAAATCATGATGGAGATAGAAAACCTTAGATTATCAGACATAAAACATATCATGCAACTATTTTTATTTCACTGAATTTATTCAATTTAATGTAGCCATTCAGTCCAGGAGTCTAACAAAATCCATATATATATATAGATATATATTGTCACTTTTAATGTGTTTTGTCATTCCCTTTCCTTTTTATGTTAGTTTGTATTTTAATGCATTATGTCAAAACTTAATTAAGATATTATAAAAAGATATCCATTAAAAATACCAGTGAAACAGTTAAAACATTTAAGCTGTTTAGTATTTAGATTTATGAGAATAGAATAGAATAGAATAGAATAGAATAGAATAGAATAGAATAGAATAGAAAGGGACCTTGGAGGTCTTCTAGTCCAGCCTCCTGCTTTAGCCATGACACGTTTAGCCCAAACTCCAGGATAATTTAAGTACCCTGTCTTGCTCATGCCTAGATATATGCATACAAACCTTTTTTTATCAGAGTCTTATTTATTTTTATTTATTTATACTTTATTTATTTATACTGGGTGGCAGTATAGCCAAGCTCACTAATTTTTATTTTGGTGCCATTTGAACACAGTGCTTACTAAAACAAATCTTTTTCAAGCTGACCATGTTTTTTTCTGTAGCATGTAAAGCTATTTTCCAGAGTATGATGCCCTTTCAGTTCAGCTCAAAAACTCTGAAAAGTATCATTCCCTACAGCAGTATATAGAGTAATTTAATTAAGAATTTTATTGGCTCCAGATTTTATCTTTTATCTGTGGATTGATCCTGTGGGTCTTCTGATCATATCTCACTGAAGATATACCACAAGGTTTCCCAACCTTGATGCTCTTAAGATGAGCAAACTTTAATTCCCAGAATTCCCCAGCCAGCTTAGAATCAGACATTTCAGAGGATTCCCTATCTTGAACTTCATAGACTTATATATGGCTGAGAAGGAATCTACCAAGGTAGTTGAAATACTGATGAGTAATATGTTGACTCTGTCCAGGGCAGGAAATGAGATAATGAATCATAATGGGGAGCCAACAGAAGCTTCTCACAATATTAAATTGAAAGGAACAAGTTTGGCAAGAGAAAACTAATTCATTGAATTCACTAGGATGCTAGAGCTTTGTAAGCAGATCAATCCCAAAGGCATGGAAGGATTACAAAAAATAACTTGCTTATGTAGAATGTCCATAAATGTGCAAGCATTTCTGAAAGTTAAGCCTGTGTACACAAACTAGCCTGCTGACCAGTTGGATCAATTAACTAGCTCAACATTTCAAAGGTTTTAGTTTTAATATGAGAG
Source organism: Oxyrhabdium leporinum (assembly GCA_032468155.1). Taxonomy (NCBI): domain Eukaryota; kingdom Metazoa; phylum Chordata; class Lepidosauria; order Squamata; family Cyclocoridae; genus Oxyrhabdium; species Oxyrhabdium leporinum. The sequence continues at coordinate 408,119 of JANHFL010004673.1, forward strand.
CCAGTTTGGTCTAGTGGTTGAGGCACCAGACTACAGAGGAGAAACAACCTAGAACTAAGGAGAAATTTCCTAACAGTGAGCGCAGTCAACCAATGGAATAGCTTGCCTTCAGAAGTTGTAGGTGTTCTATCACTAGAGGCTTTCAAAAACAGACTGGACAAACCATTTGTCTGAAATGGTATAGGGTCTCCTGCTCAAGGAGAGGGCTGGACTAGAAGATCTCCAAGGTCCCTTCCAACTTTATTATTCTATGTTCTGTACATCAGGAGACTGTGAGGAGTTCTAGTTCTGCCTTAGCCATGAAAGCCAGCTGGGTGCGTCTCTCAGCCCAACTCACCCCAGAAGGTTGTTGCTGTGGGGAAAATAGGAGGAGGATTTGTTGGATATGTTTACCACCTTGAGTTATTTGCAAAAATAATAAATAAATATTGCTGCTGCTCTTTATTGATGTCTATGGAGATTCTCAGTCATCTAGATCATGGTTATCCCAAAGGTGCTTTTTTCAAGAGGCAAGTTTGAACACATTTTGCTTCTCATCCAAGAAGCTTCTGACTGGATGGTGGGGAATGGAAGGATTTCTGCAGAGCTGAAGAAGCTTCTTGGATGAGAAGCAAAACATCTTCAAAGAAAAATAAGAAAGTCCAGTTGCCTCTTGAAAAAAGCACCTTTATTGATGTTTTTATTGATTTTGTGTAGAACTATAATTAATTAATTTGATGATGGCATCTTCATTTAGTCCTATAATAAAAATAAATAAGTACCTTTACAACACAAGTTATCACAATGCCTGGATTACAATTTGCCCAGAGCAGTTAAATAATTTGAAAACTATTTTAATTTCAGGATCCAGAGGTCCTTGGACCACAAACCGATGGAAGTAAGAATATTCTGCTTTAAAGCCAAATGTGCAGGGACTTCTAAGATGACTGGGAGCCCAAAAGCTGCTTCCAAAAAGCAATGTTTCATGTTGACTTTATCATTTTATGTGATCCATGAGTGTGTAGGAAGAAAGCCATTGTATCTGTCTATCAAAGCGCATTGATCTTGATACCAGGTCTTTCTGAGTTTTTCTAAAAATTGTTTGAGCTTTTCATTTTTGCTGATAATGTTTTTTTAACAGGTGAGGATACCTGTGGCCATCTGATGTTGTTGAACTACAATTCTCAGCTACCCTGATGAACATGATCAGTGATGAGAAACGACTGTATGAAAATTGTACTCAACAACATCAGGAGAACTGTAGTTCCATGTTAGCTTCAAAAGCTGGTTTAATGTAGCAGATAAGAATATGTCAGTTGTGGAATCTTTGCTTTGAATTTCACCTTTTCCACAAATATAAGCTTAAATCAGTGTTTCTCAACCTTGGTAACTTGAAGATGTATAGATTTCAACTCCCAGAATTCCCTAGCAGCATGCTGGCTGGGGAATTTTGGGTGTTGAAGTCCATATATCTTCAAGTTGCCAAGGCTGAGAAACACTGCCTTAAACAAATCATTTTCTCCTTGTGCTTCTCTCCCTACCATATTAAGAGAATAATGTTAATGTACTGCAATTGAGCCATTGCACAAATGACAAAATAATATGAAATACTTGAAAGTTTCTGTATTTTTTATCCATAAATATAACTGTATATGGATAATGGACCAATTGTTTCAGGTAAATGCTGTATGACGGTATATGGTAAAACTTTGATTTTATGAGCTTCCGTTCAGTGGACTTTGGATGGTACAATTAAAAATTGCATTTGAACTGCTTCACAAAGCAATGTTTGTGCAGTTTATGTAAACTGGAATTTAATTGACATTTGGCTTTAATAGACACAGCTTCTCCCTACTTTGTCTATAAAATCAAAAATTTATTGTATGTTACGTTATCAAGATGCTTGAGCGTTAAGTTTGAATGTTGCAGGTGTTTTGAACTGGACTGGGCAAATGCTATGAAAAAGGCGATTCATATATATTCCTGATTTTTCCAATACAGTTTGGCCAGTGGATTTGCTTAGTTCTGATTTTCAGTGGCTTTCTTATACTCAAAGCAGTAGTACGAGTAGTCTAAACTTTAGAAACTTAACATTTTGTTAACCAACAGGTGCATTGAACTAACTGCTGTGTTTGGATTTTTAGATAATAGCAGCAAAACTGCTGCAGAATTTAAAATTGCTTCTGTTAATGTTCCATCTCCATTTCCCAGGATCACGTAAGTGTTAAAAAAAAATCCTTTTCACTAAAGAAACTGTTCCAGAGTTTTTGTAATCCTTAAATGCAGTATTTACCAGAAGCAATGTTATGGATTGTAATCATTTTATACACCATGTTATTGAAGTCGTTACCTGCTCTGATAGATTGGATAGATTTAAAGAAAGCTTTTGTATATTTTAAGCGCTCCTGAGAAGGCAGTGTGCAAAGTCTGTGATGTACATTTTAAAAAAAGGGATAGGGCTTTGATCACATGGTCACAGTTGCCATCTTGACTTTTTTGACCCACTACCCTACTTGGCATTTGTTCACCCCTTTCCAGCTGGGCTTAGTTCACGCAGGTTTCATCGTGTCTAACATTGTTTAATATCAATAATTCTAGTCCTTTCTGGTACGAGTCTGTGGACTCCCTGGACTGACCTGATATCAGGGCCACCCCCCAGTACAATGTCATACTTTGGGAGATGGGGCAGCCTAATAGAAACACTGCTCAATTCCAAAACAAGTTGGCTTCTTTGGAGAACAGGCAAACACTGGGATGGAGTTAGCCAGATAGCTAGACATGTCATTCCTCTTCTGTGAGGCAAGGGGCAGGGGGACTTCCTTACTCTAGGAGCTGACATTTTTGCTCTGATGGCAGCTCAGTTGATTATTGTAGACTCCTACTTGCTTGCAGGGAGGGACACTAGCATTCCTTGCTTCTTCCCAGGATTCTGGGGTTGCCAGAAGGAAAGACAGTGACAGAACCAACTTGAAAATGGTTTGGAGAGATCCAGAAATGGAAATAGCAATAGCACTTAGGTCGGTAAAATGAGAACCCGGATTGTTGGGGGCAATATGCTGAACCTGTAAACTGCTTAGAGAGGGCTGTAAAGCACTGTGAAGCGGTATATAAGTCTAAATGCTATTGCTATTAAGTGAATCATGCAGTCATTAAGCAAAACCTGGATTCCCTGATGACTTTGCTTTGTCGGAAGCCAGCTGGGAAGACCGCAAATGGCAATTACTGACCTTGGGATACTGCATATATAAGAAGGTTGACAAGTGCCTAGATTTTAATCATATGACCATGGGCACACTTACAGCAATCATAAGTATGAGGACCAGTTGTAGGTCCGTTTTTTTCAGTGTCCTTGTAGTTGCTGAATGACTGGTTTTAAGTCAAGGACTCCCTGCAGAAGGACCTTTGAATGCCAGCCTAATGCTTTCCCCCACAGATTGCACCAATGAGAATGATGCACACAGGGTTTATAAATTGTGTGATTGTCAGAGCTAGCTAGCTTCACTTTCTCACGCATTGTATCAGTTGTATCAGTATGGGGAGACTTCGTTTTAAAGAAGTGCAGGAAAAGAAGGACTTGTGTAAAGAAATATAGGCATCCAAATGTGGGTGCTCATAAATTGGATCATTAGGAAGAAGACTGCAAAGCAAAGGGAAGCTTAATAACACTCTTGCATTCGGGGTTTTTTTCTGCAGAAAAAAGCAAATGACTCCTGCAATACCGCCGGTGAGTTTGTGTTTTTAAAATCATCACACTGAAGAGCCATTCTAAAAGCAACCTAAAATAATTAATTATATCATCACCACCTTGTTCAATCTATGTATCTATTTATATACAGTACATGTATGCATATATACTTATATCTTTTATATTGCATTCGGTTGGATTAAATCAACTATATTATGCCTTTTTCTAATATATTATCGGAAATGCATCAATCATTACAAAACGATCTGGAATTTTCAACGGTATCTAAAATGTTTAGATGTCGCCTCTGACAAAATTGCAGTGCTGAATCATAGGAAGTTTTATATAATAAACACTGATTCAAGCATAGGAAATGAGCAGACTTAGCAAGGGTGTCATAATTTATTTATTTATTTATTTTTCACATTTATATACCGCCCCATTCCTAAGACTCGGGGCGGTTTACAGCTTATAAGCAATACTCTTACATCGGTATATTAATCCAATTATACCTCAGAATATTGCCCCCACAATCCGGGTCCTCATAATGTACCCAAAATCTATATATATAAACATTACTTTCAATAGATTCAGTCATTATCAACTTGAAACAAAGTAGATAAGAAATTAGAGCCAAAAGAATTGGCAAGCGATGGCACAGTTCTATTTTAGCAAAAGTTTCAGATGAAATCTGGGAGCAACAGATCAGTGATGTCTGTTAATTGTGGTCAGCTAGTGTAAACTTGGTTCAGTTGCAAGAGGACTATCCTAACAGATGTTGGATAGAAGAAACAAGCATTGGTTGCAATATTTGTTTCCAATGGTTGATCTCCCATTTCTGTGATTAATATTCAGGATTATATATTGTTAAACATACTGACTAAATAGGAGCATTTTTTGTTACTACACTACCTAGTGTAGTACAGTTCTTCAATTTGCACATTTATATCTCTGTGTTGGCCTGTTAAATATATTTCCTTAATATGGATTTTGACATTTTTTTCTGTGACCAGGGCAAAAGCCTTTTTCAATATATTTAGCTTCTGTTCATATTGAAGAATCAATTATAATCTTGATATTGGCAATCACCAAACATTTAAATTGTTTTCTGTTTAGTTTCTGTTTTGAAAAACACACATTATGATTCAGAATGGGTTCCACTGCTGACCTAATGAATATGCAATGGCTAATAAGACAATTGCCTAGTGTCCAAGCTACAATTTGCTACAATGAACATAAAATTCAGTAAACTTTATTGTCAAGAGTGCAAAGCAAAAACAATAATTCTAAATGCATTAGCCTACTAGAGCTATGCGGAGTTTTAATTTTCAGATGTGATTCAAAGATGGCAGCTACATAAAATATAGAGATTGAATTTATTCAAGAAAAAAAAATCAAATTTAGAAATTGATTTGACGCTGCAATTGCTTTTTGTCAGAGAAATCAAGGGGATGATCTAAACAATCAAGATAGCAGCCCTGACCAAATGAATGAAACCCCACCCCTTTTTATGTGGTTAAATCAAATTGATTTTGAATGACAGCTTGAAACTGAATTTTAAATGTTTTGAAATACAAATCAGAATGTCTCAAATGAAAATGAGTCAACATTTCAAAACAACTGAACAATTCCAATGACCTGTATATTCTTGCCATCCACAAAATTAAATAGGATTTTAAACCAATCTTGCCCAGCCCAATGCTCTCTGGATGGGTTGCATTTGAGTTGCTCAATTGGATACTGACTGTGCTGACTAGGGATTTATGGACATTGATGATCTACTGGAGGCGTCAGATTGAGAGAGGTTATTCTGATTTTTCAATATGATTGCCTACCATACAATCATCTTCGGTGTCCTATTAAATGCAAATGAGATTACCTGTAAAATTAACTGCTTCTACAGAAGAGCAAGTACTCAGCAACACTGCTAAATGCAACAGAAATTTATGCAATTTATGTATTTGGTTCTTTTGTCTCTATTAGTAGTCAAACAATAAATATCTATTACACCACAATGAATTCTATTATTGGAAATGCTTAATATTGTGGTATGTTGCATCAGACATTCTTTCTGTTGATCAGAAGTCTGAGAAAAAAAGTATATAAATAAAACTTATTTAATTTATTTGCTTTAATTTGATATTGTAGAAACCAAGCTTACCTGATAGAGACCACTTAAATATTGCTGAAGGTAAATTGCTTTTTTTTTCTTTTCAAAACTTTTGATTTTATTGGTGATTGCCACTTTTCCTACAGAGAATAATATCGTAGCAGCGGTAGAACATATGAATTACCTTACCAGTAACCTGCTTTTCCAATAAATAATAGGGACAAGCAGTGAGTTGAAAGACAGGTATATTCAGAGTGTAGACAGATGTTGCAAGTACTGTATTGGCTAAAATAGCAAGACAAGTAGACTCACTGTCTTTCTACAGATAAATATTAATTCCAACAGTGTGGGCAGAGGACCCTATTTGTGGCTTCATTAGATGCGTGATGAGCCAGTATATGAGATAGAATGCTGGCTAGACAGACCTGGGCTGAGATCCACAGGACTATTCTCATGTTCTCAATTTAAAAACAAATAAAACTTTTTCCCCTAGGCCAGTAGCTATAATTTCCATCTGTTCCTCGACTTACATAATTCAGCCCAAAATTTCTGTTGCTAAGTGAGACATTTGTTAAGTGAGTTATGCCCCATTTTATGACCTTTCTTGACACACTTGTTAAGTGTGTCACAGCAGTTGTTAAGTTAATAACACGGTTGTTAAGTGAAACTGGATTCTCCATTGACTTTGCTTGTCGCAAGGTTGAAAAAAGTGATCACATGATCCCAGGACACTGAAACTGTCATAAATATGAGTCAGTTGTCAAGTGCCTGGGTTTTTTATCACATGACCAAGGGGATGCTGCAATGGTTGTAAATGTGAAAAACAGTCATAAGTCACTTTTTCCAGGGATGTTGTAACTTCGAACAGTCATTAAATGAATTGTTGTAAGTTGAGGACCTGTATATTGCTGGAATTGTTTAATTCATTGCATTCCCACTTTTACAATATAGAAAGGGAGGCTAGATTAATCAATAAACTAATTTAAGAGTAGGCTTATGTCTTTGACAAACGGGTTTTGGGTTTTGGACTCCAACCTGTTAGTGTATCACAGTCCAATTTTTGGTGAACCGCGGTGCTTGCAAAACACTAAAAGTCTGTTGAAATAAGATTGCAATCTTTATATATACATGATTGTTTTCTAAAGATAACACATGTACATGTGTTCTGACAATTAATAAACAGATTGTAATGTAAGGAACAGTTCAGATAAGTCTACTAAAATTGGTTTACTAGTCTTTATTTCCCAGGCCAAGTGATATTATGCATTCACACATAATCCAGCCAATTATGACTTATTTAGTTGTACTTAGATAGTATAATGACTAACTATAATGTATGATCAGGTCATTATCTACACATTGAACAGAAATAGGTTTGGGGGGAGGGGGTTAGTAACTTGCCCTTGTTCTTTTAGCAATTATAGGAAAAAATTGCATAGTATTTTAATCCAGAGTTGTCTGCAGTTTACTGAAATTTGGCATAATCTTCTAGCCCTTTTTTCAGGGGAATCCTATGATCAATGTACATGTATTATTTATATAGCGAGGTATTTAGTCAATAGAGGATAGAATGGGTCAGCAAACAACCTTGTACATCAGCAAGTGCAAGATCAACATCTGAGCCTAGAATCATTGCTCTAGTACAAGTTGGAGTAGTTCCACCAAAGCCAGAGTCATTTGTGAACCTAACTAATCAGACATCTCTAACCTTTTTCGAATACAGATAAACCTATACCTGCTGAACGCCGCCGGGGTTCCAGTCACGACATGCCTCTTCCACCCATCCCTTCCAACATTCAAAAGTAAACTTCTGTCACTTGTTTTTAAAACAGCTTTATTATTACAGACCCTGATCTGGTGGTTCTAACTCTAAAGTGGGGAGGCTCAAAAGAATGTAAAAGTTGAGGTGATGCAGTGGTATGTGGCACTAACAAGTCTTCCATATTGCTTTTAGACAACATTAATGAGCGAGTTCAACTTTATAGGAAATGTATGGTTGCAGTCAAAAATGGGACTTGGTTATTTAGGTTTTTATGCCTCATGTAAAGTATCACAATTTGTTTCTTCTATGAAATCATCATAAAATCAGTTACAAATTGCCAGGAAGATGGAACTATCATAACATCACAACCAAAGGTTCTGTTAGTCTTTGTTATCAGCTGCTGTTAAAGAGCAGAGCAGCTGGTTATTTGGGGAAGATTATCTTCTGCTCATCTTCAAATCCCTTTGGATAATTCACATTTGGGGTCATCAACCAAGCAAAAAGATTGTTTAAGCATGCATTACAAGCCAACATAGGTTGAGTTAATAAAACATGCTAAAATTAGAAATAAAAACTGGAAAACGATCTATGTTACTGCCTCTTCATATCTGACTCTAGGAGGCAGTGCTCATCTCTGTTTCTTAGCCGAGGGAACCAGCGTTATCCAGAGACATTTATGTGGTCATGTGACCAGCATGACTATAGATCAAGGCTCACAGAAAGCTGTTTCCTCCCCACCGAAGTGGTACTTATTTATCTACTCAAATTTGCTTGCTTTCAAACTGCTAGGTGGGGCAGGAGCTGGGGCAAGTAACGGGAGCTCATCCCCATCATGCGGCATTTGGATCTTGAACCCGGGATCTTTTCCAGCTGACAAGCTTAGTGTCTTTAACCACTGAGCCACTGCACCTCCTTGGCATGCAAATACAAACACATATTTCCTAGGATAGCACAAATACCATGCAAGTCAACAAAAAAGGAATCACTGAAATATAGCATGCATGCCTACACCAGATCTAAAGCATCTTTCCAATCACTTTGCTATTGAATGCACATTCCTAAATTAAATCAAACTAACAATAACATGATCCAATGCAAGCTATGTGGACACTAAATATAGCTTGCTAACAGCGAGAAGTTTTTTATTTATTTTATTTTTACATTTATATACCGCCCCATTCCGAAGACTCGGGGCGGTTTACAGCTTATAAGCAA
>JANHFL010004673.1:421561-435048 GCA_032468155.1 Oxyrhabdium leporinum
ATCCAGCAAGATGTTATTTTTGAAGCTTTTAAATACAAGAAATTGGAACCTGTATTTTATGACTCCTGGAAAATTTAAAACGGGCAGTTAAGCTTTAAAAACTTAGGTATACATATCAGCTTGACTTCCCATTAATTTAATAAGGGTACTTGCTGCATTCCAAATTCTACCATTTGTTTTTGTAGCTTTGTTGTACAATTGAAAAAAAAAGACTAAATGGTTTAGTATCTGTCAAGTAATATTGTCTTCAATTTATGACTGCAATTGGGACCAGACATTTCAGTCAATAATTGAATCATTAAGCAAGTCATTACATGACTAGACCTGATCTTATGACCCTAGTTTTTAAGTAAATCAGTCATTAAGAAAATCTGGTTACCCCAATTTACTTAGCTTGTCCAGAAGACACCTCGGACGATTGCAATCACAATCATGTGATCACAAGATGATGTAACTAACGCAAATCATTTGCCAAGTGCCCAAGTTACAATCATGACCATGGGAGGTGGTGCAAAGTTTGTAACTTCAAGGATGATCATAAGTAACTTTTTCCAAGGCCATCATAACCATAGTTAACTATCATAACTTGAGGACTACTTGCATTTAAAAAAATATTAAATGTTAATTTAATAAATAAATTTAATAATTTAATAAAAAATATATTAAATAACAGTAATAGTACTGGAAATACTAAGTGTAAACATTAAGAATTTTACATTTTTGTTCCCAAATAAGCAATATACAGTTTTACTGTTCACTCATGGGAAACATATATCCAGTTTCACTAAGTTTTAATTATGTTTTACAAATGTTTTTCTTTCCAAACAATACATTAAAAATGTTCCATTTGGATTCTGATTTAACTGGAACACAGCAAAATGGTAAATAAACCCAGATTTCTTTTTAAAGATGGCAAAGACAGGTGTCCCTCCAATTAGTTTGATATGCTTCAATAATTTAGCAGTAAATTTAGCAGTAAAAGGATACCAGGCAGAACACAGAACATAGTGGCTGGACACTATGAAAGCTGACACCAGCCAGAGGACAGAACAACTTGAAGTAGTGCAAGATCAGAAGAGGTGGAGAGACCTGGCCCATAGAATTGCCAAGAGTTGGACACGACTGAATGGATATTGTCATCTTTTCCACAATATCACACTTAGCTCAGATGTCTGATTTTTGTTACAGGTTTGCAGCGAATGTCCAAATATACTGAAATTAACAACACATATTTATCCGGCACTCATTTCTGTCACCTTGTTCAAAGAATTAGTAAAAAAATGGGTTTGTTTCCTAGTCTCACTACACATTTTTAGAGATTATACCAGCTGAACACAACATAAACTTAAAAGGGAATGCTACTTAATTGCATCAACACTTGGAAGAACCTTATTTTACTCAAAATAGAAAAAAATAAATTTTAATTTTGTGCCATATAATAGGATTAAAAATATCAGTATTACAAGAAAATGAGGGGCAAAATTACTCTGATCTTACATAGTCAAGCAGTATGACATGCAGCAGTACAATAGCAAAGGCTAGGCCCCATATAAGTGCTTAAGCCATGTTAGAAGCATACATATGTGCATGTTTACATGCCTGGCAGCAGACTTAGAAAATTTAATTTTGCAAACAAGTTGAAACTCGATCTAAATACATGGTTGAGCCCTCTAATGTTTTTCTTTACAAATAGGGAATATAAGTGAAATGTCTAGATATGCAGGTGTTTAATTGTCTTGATACAATTGCTCCTATTTAAAATAATATTTAAGTTGCTCAGTACTGGGAAAGTCAGCCCAAGTAACAAAACAACCAAGACTTTTTACCATCAAGTTAATTCCTTGACATTAATAAACACCTGTGCTTTATTCAAGGTTTAAATTATTCAATACAATTATAGTGTAATATATCTATATAACAAATTTATTAACAAGAAATATGTGCAGGGGAAACTTTAAGAGGTAATCCTGAATCGTAATTCTTTTCAAAACACATCACTTTAATATCAGTCAAATTATTCACTTTCTTAAGGGGGGGATAATATATTATTTCTATCAACATACAGGCTAACAGCACCCAGCACCTGTTTGGACCTGAATTAAATCTCAAATTAGTAGAAAATTTTTAAGAAATATCTATTCCCTTATCCAACATTTTATGTGAGAAAGAAGGCATCATCTACATTATTGTTCAGTGTATGCTTCTCACTTGAAAGCTGTGTGTATCTAATACAAAGTTGAAAACTTTTCGTTTGGCAAGTCTGCACTAGTCAAGATATTTTTCTGTTATTTCTTACTGAGACAAAGATTTCCAAGTAAAAGTACCTAAACATACCAGAATTATGCAATGGCATCCCCCTCCATCCCCAAAAAAGGTTTGCCATCTGTAGGCTTTCAGAAAGCCAGTAGATTGTGTATAACTAATGGGTCAGTAGAAACCTAAGATGATTTCTGAAATCATCTATGTGTACTTTCAGTATAAAGGGGAAAAAAACTGCCTGACAGAATCTTCAATCAACCTAAGACAAATATTTTGTCTAAATAAGAAACTATGGTCCAAGCAAGATATTTTTCAATGAAATTCAAATACTCTTAATGTAAGTTTATGAAACATCAATGTTTCAAATCCTGACTGATTGTGTTCCATTAAAAGGAACTCTTTCCAAAATGTAACAGAAAATCATATTCTGCTTTCTAGTATGATCATGATTACAATAAGACTGTCTTTTACATACATTTGGTTGTAAAATTATGAAATCAGATCCTTAATAAAATTTAATACCAATGTTGTAGGGATAACAAATGTTCACTTAGAGTTCAGCAGTACTGTTATACAAACAGGGAATACATTTTTTCAACAGTTATCTTCATCAGGCATAAACACAGTAATATGTTTATTGATTTGTATGAAAAAATACTTCACTAAGAAAGTAGACAAACTGCACAGAAATAGTACAAGTGTCATGTGCATAGCAATATAGCTTAAAGCATTCACATATGGCTTTGTTTTAAAAGAAACTGTTAGGAGACCTGGTCCTATACAGACCCATGGTTATACAGTTGACACAAAGTAAACTGCTTCACATCTTTTAGGCACTTGCTAACAACAGTGATCAATCCCTGGAAAAAAAAATCTTTAAAAGATCAAGGAAAAATACGGCAATAGCTGTGGATAGCTGAAAACCCTTTTAGTAGTGCGTGCACGGAGCTGGAAAATACAATTCCTGTGCAAGATTTTGTAGCAAATAACCAAAGTACAAAAATATGTACACGCTTCCATGTTTAAATATATACAAGACAGAAAAGCCCTGAAATTCATTCTCCAATTACAAATATATGCCATGATAGTAGTAACAAACACAAATTAAACTGCAATAGCAACTATTAAAATTTATACAGATTCATTTTAGGTGCTAACATGAAACTTGATTTAAAAAGCATAATTTTAATGTGTTCCTGGATGCTATCAACCAAAATAATTTGCAGTCAAAGGAACATGATTTTGTATTCTTCAGTAAGTTATTCTAATGAATTCCAGTCTCGAGTGGCTTCCATTAGATGGCGCTGTCCATGCCCTACCCAATTGTCCTGATTGTCAAATATCCTCCCACAAAACCAGCAGTTAAATTTAGTTTTCAGCGTATTATCAGAGGTAGTTTTCACAATCTGATAATTATTTTTGCTAGTTTTCTTCAGTGTTAATTTTAAAACAAATCTTTCTTTTACAGGACTTACAGGTTTTAGCATTTTGTGTTTTTGAATCAGTTCATTAGTAATTAAGTACAAACTGTTGCTATAATATGCTGGCTCCAGAAGAGCATCTATTGTTCTCTTTGATAAAGAGACCTTTAGAACATGCCCTTTAAACTTTGCAATAGTTTTCATAACATTTACAACTTCAGGGACATCGGCATCAGGGTGGTTTAGCACAACGACAGGCTGATTTCTCCGGGGGCATTTGACAAGTTGCTTAGAATGAAAAGGAAGTAAATTTAAAATCTTTATAGTATCTTTTGATGCTCTTGGTCTATAAGGGGTTTGAAACAAGGATTCAAATTCATTCATGTCTACTTGATTCTTTTCTTTGCACTTTCGATGCAGTGTTTTCTTTCTAGGAGGTCCCTGAAAGTCATCATTAGCTTTCCGTTTCAAATTCTTATTCTTCTGTGAAATTGCAGCATTAAAAACTTTAGCATCATTTTGCCTTGAATGACGCCTAACCTTTGACATTTGTGTTGACATATTCTCTGTTGCTCTTTGATTTTCAAAACTGCTTCCTTTGTTAGTAGTTTCTTTTTGAGTTGAATCAGGTGGGGGCTTTTGTGACCACGTCTTTCCATCTCTAGAGGAACGTACCAGTTCTACAGAGGAGCAAGAATCTTTTGATTTCTCATTTCCTGAACAAGCATTTGCTGGCATCATTTTACCTGATAAGGATAAGGCATTGCTAGAAGGGTGAGCTCTATTTTTCTGATTTAGTGCAGGACTATTGCAACACTTCATACTGTTCAACGGCAAAGATGAGAAAATGTTGCTAACTGGTTGGCATTTGTCCGCAGCAGGAAAAGTCTTAATTTTCAAAAAAAGTTTTTGTTGCATTGCTCCATGTTTCTTTGGTTCAGAACTTTGACTATATGTAGGACCTTGAAAAATATTACGGTTTTGTACAAGAGATTTGTTCGATGACATACACTTAAGAAAAACTGCTTGTCTGCCATTGGGCAAAAGTGCATACACAGGTTGTTCCTGTCCAACCTCTGACTGTTTTACTGACTTTGCACAAGCAGCCTTACTGCCTTGAAATCCAGCAAGTATTTTCATGGAAGAAAGTCTGCTCTCTGGATTTGTAATGTTGTGCTGATCATTTTGTGGAATGGCAATGGATGAAGCATCACTACAAGTATTAATACTAGAATTTCTTACGCTTCTAGAATCATTTGTTTGTAGGTCCTTGTCTGAGATGACTGCCTTCTTAGATACAATTTTCTCTAAAACCTGAGAATTATTTTCAGTGGCATTTGCAACTGTTCCAAGGGACCCCCTACCAAATGTCAAAACCATTCCAGGTCCTTTATTTAAAAGCAAAGATGCAGTTCTGGTTGCCTGAGCATCTGATGAACTTTTTGGAGAAGGCCTTCCTGAAATAACTTGTAATCCTTGCTTGTGAGCAAGCTGCAAAGGTACAAAAAATCTTGGTGGAGTTGACTGTAGTACTGTTTTTTGCTGTTCAGGAAAAAATGGACAAATTTTACTAGGGCCACGGATATTATAGCGCACCTTGTCTTTCGCCAACTGCTGTGTTATGATTGAATCTGTCTGAGTCTTAAGCAATGTACCAACACTGATTTTTCCCAATGCTGAATTTATTGCTTCTGTTTTAAGAGGCAAAGGGATTTGTCCTCCATTCAGGTATACACTTTCATTCGTTGCAGTGTTGTTCATATTCAGTTCTCTCTTAAATTTATCAGAGGAATCAATTAAATTGCAACAAGGTGATGAATCATGTGAAAATGTCCTACAATTTGTATATTTGTTTGAAAAAGATCTGTCATAATTAGTTTTAACATAGTTATTTGACTGAGCGATGGTTGGTCTTTTTAAGACATCTTGTAATGACTGGTTTACTTCAGGTGACAAATAGGTGGATGCCTGCTTACTTTGTAGAGAGAAAACTGATGTTATTTTGGGCATAAGTGATGAACTTACATAATTAGAATCATTTTCTTGCTTTGATTTTTCAGCTACATGTTCCAATACTTGATTTACCTTAGTATTCAAATACAGTTGTCCATCATGATTTTCCAACCAACACTGTTTGTCAATACTGTGAGTGGGTGGGCTGGCTGAGAATACTTGAGTATTATTACAATTTACAAAGCCATAAAGAGGCAGCAGTGATTTTTTGTCTAAATTTAATTCTGTTACCGACTGTGAAAAACAAGGCATAGATTCACTCATAGGCTTGCTTTGCAGAGGATAAATTTTGTTGGAAGTAAGTTCTTTTGATTTTTCCAAAAAGCCTATTTTAGAATAATTATGGAAAGGCAAGGATGCCTGACTAGAAAAATCTGCCGATGAACAATAAAGATTATTGTGTTTATTATTATTGTTTACTTCACCATTCATTACTTTGAATTCTGGAGGAAAGGGTTTTTTCATGGGATCATAATGAAGCATGCGTGAACCAGAAGGGGATAAAAACTGGGAATGGTCTTGAGGTATACAATTTTTCCATGAAACCGGACTTCTAGTCTTGACCACCAAATCACAAGGAAATGAAGATGTTTCAGATTTCACCGGCAAACGGGTTGCACACTTTCCTACCACTGCAATAGGTGGTGCAATATTCTGTGATGCACTGCAGCAGAACGTATTCTTACCTTCTTGCTTTATTTTTCCTGAAAACTGTTTAGACAATGGAGATGTTAACAAGTGAACAGAATTATTTCTAGACATTTGATTATTAATTTCATGAGATCTAGCAACTAAAGGTAAATTACAGTTGTCTGCTGTCTCTTCTTGGCATTCAGCTGTACCATCCTTAATCCCATCAAACTTATTTCCTCCTGGCAAATTCTGTTTTTCTGTAGGTAGTAATTTTATTACTATATGTTGTTTTCCATCCACCGTTTTGAATCCCAAAAATTTAGCACTGTAGTTTGCAGGAACAGATATTTTATTATTTTTAACCATCAACACTGTAGGACCATGAACTGCTTTTTTCATCAATCCCCTTGTGGAACCTAGTCCACCTTCTGCTCTGTTGTACTGAATTGCTGGAGAGGATTTTGCTCCACTATAAACAAGCTTTTCATTTAAAAGAATGTCATGTAGTTCTTTTGCAGACTGGCCTACTTCTTCAGATTTAGGCAGACTTTCTTTCAAGACTTTGAAAACATGTTCATCCTCTTCTTCAGTTCTACAGCCATCAGTGGTAATTTTTTTACGTCTCCACAATGCTTTCCTTGATGCACCAGTTTTGTACCTTTTCAAGATAAGTTTTAGTCCTCTTGAATTCTTCACCCTTTTTTCATTATCTGTATTCATTTTATCTTTTGCATAGAGATGGTCTTTGTGTAAGGTAATAATATGTTTTAAAAGGTAGTTTTTCCGTGATGCCATGTAGTTACAATACTGACAACTGAAAGGAAATGTGCCAGTGTGTGAAACAATATGCTTCTGAAACTCTTCTTCTGAAAAACTTACATGATGGCATTTCTCACAATTATACTGCATTTCGTTATGCCTATGTATATGTTGAACAAAGGTGCCTACATCTTGGGTTGAAAATCTACATCTTTCACAGTGAAAACTACCATTTACACAATGTTGAGATGTGAAATGTTTTGTTAAGTCCAATAGAGTATATCGGTGATCATCATTACAGATTTCACATTTTACTAAGGTGCTACGATGCGTTCGGCGATGTTGGTTGAATGACTGAAAGTCATTAGCTGAAAAATTACACATTTCACAGGGGTACGATGGCAATTCTCCCTGGTGTAACAACTGAAAATGTTTCTGTAGATCATTTGGGCTATATCTGATGTTGTTTTGGCATTTTGTACAACTGAAATTCAATATTTTTGCTGTTTTCAAGCCTTCCTCATAATGTAATCCTGATTTGTTATGTGGAATATAAATCTCAGAATAATTTACACTGTTCCCATTCACATCCATTTGAATGAAAGATGCTTTTTCTTTACACTGAAATAATTTCATATATTTGTCAATTTCATGTTTAAAAATTATTTCATTTGGTATGTTTATCCTGGGCAATTCTATTTTCACCTTTTTTAGGCCATAGGCAACAATATCTGAAATTGTAGGTTCAAATGTAGACTTTTCAATAGTAATATCAGATGTAGAAACACACAGTCTATCTGACTCATCATCTTGTAACAAGTTGGTCTTCTGAATGCAAAAAAATTGTTCTTGCTCAGATGGCATTTTTTGAAATGTACTATTATTGCAATCTTCGTCTTTTAAAAGACTCTGAGTTGAATTATTACCAGAGTTCCACAATTTTCTTAACTTGGCATATCTGAAATAAAAATATCAAGTTAATTTGTAAAACTTCAAAAGGAAAGCAGATGCCCAGAGTCCCATTTTAGGCAGCATATAGTACTGGCAGGAAGCATCACAATACAGGTGCTAAAAGGATATGGCTATAAAACTTGTTTCTTTAAAAAAAACACAAAAAAACTAGACTTGCATTGTTATTAATATGCTTTGAATTCTCTGGCTATAACCTTTATGGCTATATTTCAGGACACCAAAAATAATTTTTATTTACTGGTCATCATCCTACAGTTGCTGAGTCATTCATTGATACTTTTTTAGATAACTCTTCTTCATGCTTATCAGCTATTCTCATTGTATACCTTCTTTCGATACAGTTACATCAAAAAGTAATTGTCCAGCCACTACTGTCGTTCTTTCCAAACTAGTTCAGGTCTGTCAATATCTTTTTCATCTAATGTCCTTGACCTTTTTCCTTTAACTTAATTTTAATTTAAAAAAACCTAAAACAATCAAATAACTGATTAGCCAGATAATCACAATGTCACTTTATTTCATGATGTAATGTAACAAATACACTATATGGTTTGTTAAATATTCTGAAAGGAGCACTTCCCTTGTTCTAAGACACAGAAAAGTAATTTTTCTTTTGTTCCCCTTACTGTTCTGGCTTCCTTCCTCTTGACTTTCATTCACTGACTTCACTACCTTTACCAAACAGAGGTATTTTGCTTCTTAAAACCATTATTTAATGGTTAATAATAAGACAATTAGCACAGACACTTCTCAGGGCTGTGTGCTATCTCCATTTCTCTTCTCTTTATACCAGTGACTGCATCTCTAAGGATCTTTCTGTTAAAAGTACTGAAGTTTGCAGATGATACAACTGTCATTGGTCTCATTCGAGATGGTCAGGAGTCTGCATATAGGCAGGCGGTTGAACAACTGGCCCTGTGCAGCTGGGACAATCTGGAGCCAAACATGCTTAAAACTTTAGAGATGATAGTGGATTTTAGGATGAACCCCCTCCTATTCCACCACCTCTTACTATATTTGATAGCACAAGTTTGGGGGTTCTATAATCTCCCAGAATTTGAAATAGACACCTAACATTAGAACCATCATTAAAAAGGCACAACAAAGAATTTCCTTCCTATGTCAACTCAGAAATTGCAACCAGCCTGCCTTCCACAGAAGACCTGTAGATTGTGTGGGTCAGAAGGAGGGCTGAGAAAATAGCTACAGACGCCTCACATCCTGGACAAATAAAGTATTCTATTCCTATTCCTATCCTATCCTATTCTATTCCTCTCTTGCCATTCATTATGCCTAGTGTTGCTTTTCATTAATGTTGCATTCAATAACTCCTTTCTCAAAACTTGTATTGTGGAAACCTTAGAACAGAAGTGTACAAATATTATCTTTAGTTATTTTAATAACTTCCTCTATTACATTCAAAATCACAATTTAATAGCAACTATCGGAATCTCTAAGAGCTTTGTATACTCTTAGAGCCTCAGGTCTTCTTTAGTTTTAGTCTGTAAACAATTTGTGGCAGGAACTATTAAATATCACCTTTTTAAAATGTCATGTAAATAACAGTTAATAATGCCAATAGGTCTAGTAAATTAATAAAAATATTTATGAACTAAAAATGTAGAATATGCTACAGCTTTATTGCCTAGTATTGTCACCTACTATGAGCAGACACAGAAATTATTATTTATAAGCCAGAATTCATATATAAAAAAGTAAAACATAACACTTTAAGCCAGGTGTGTTCAATCTGTGGCTCATGAGCCTTATGTGGCCCTGGACAGTTAGTAATGCAGCCCCACAAGATTTTAAATTTTTAACATGATGTGATTTCTATACATTAACTATATGTTTTACAATTCCTTTACAATTCCTCTTCATTCAATGTGGCCCAGCCAAGCCAAAAGGTAGGACACCCAACTTTTTAACCTAAATCTCTTAAATCCCATTTTAGCCTTTTAAAGTGTAACCAAGTTATAAAACTTACTCTTTAAGAAAAACTACGATGCCATTTCCAATAGCTTGCTCAAGAGGTGAATTTGGAAATCAAGATTCAAAAGATGTTGCATTTAATGTACAACACATCCTAAAATAAAGAAAATATTATTTTTAAAACACAAAAGTACCAAAAGTTAACATTTGAGTCTTTAATATTTCAGATACGTCTTTCCTCAATAAATTAGAACAAATTCTAATGTCATTTTACTATAAAAGTTGTTCTCTATAGTTAAAAAAACAGATACAAGAATGCTGAAAATAGTTACACTAACTAGTCCTTTTAGTGCTGAATAAAAGTTACATTAATTAGTCTTTTTGGTCTGCATATGACTAACAATAATATTGCTTCCTTAAAAAGTCAAAACTTCTAGTAAAATTAACATTTTGTTTAAAATCAGAATATTCTAAATGGTGCATTTAGGTTACAGATAGTGTGCATAACAAGATGTGTCAGAATGAACAACAAAAAATATTCTCTGGGCCAAAGAACTAACTGCAAAGACTGGTTCACCCTGGATCACCAAATCAAAACTTTTAAAGTATCCTTTAAAACAATTTTCAAAATTAGAAAGATCTTGACATCCTTATACAAAGTAGAATCTAAATGCTAATTAATATAAAGAAAATATTTAATTTTGCAAGAAAATTCCAAAACTTCAATGTTATATGTAATAATTGATGAAAAAAAGTGTCAACAATGGCAACAATAAATTATCAGCATGAAATACCCTGTACTTTGAAACTGTTCAAAATTCAGCAAAGAGAAACAGTTTACAATTTTGAAACATAGCAAAGTATTATTTGTGCCATCTACATCTTCCCTATAATGAGTTTACTTATAATAATGCAATTTTGGGTGTTTTTATTATTATTTTAAACAAAAGCCTATGTATTAGGTTATGTCTATAACACCAGCTTAAATGGCAGTTATTGTGTAATACAAGTAATCTATAAAACTTACATCTTATAAATTATCAAGACAGAACATCCAGAACCTCAGTTATTTAGTAAAATGGCCCAATAGCATCAGAGATAATCATCATTCTCTTTTGCTATAAAAGCATTAAATCAATCATAAGCATAACTTCATTGGTCTATTTATTCAGTGATGTCTTTCAAGATGCACTACTTATACATCATTCTGCCCTGTAATGATGTGGTCATTAACATCATTCTGCTTGCTTTTGGAATGATGCTAGTAGCCATTACCTATTTCTGAGCAACAAATAATTATGGTGTTTGGGTAGAAAACTAATCCAAACAAAATAAAACAATATTATAGGCTTTTCAAGATTTCTGACTTGTTCTTTTTAACAAAAAATTAAGGGTAATGCTGAAAAGCTCCAATATAAATTGAAGATCCTTCTACTCAGAAAACACATGCTATTTATTTATTACATTTATACTACTCTGCAATCCCAGTGGTTTTATAGGAACACATAAATCACTGAAACAAAAGTCTGGTAGACTGACTCTCCCATTGTAAGTTTACATGGTGATGACAAAAAAGGCAATTCAGGAAGGCTTGGATAATGTATTTCACATTTAATTTCCTAGATAAGTTAAAACTTCTAGTGAAAATTCCCATGCTCATCAAATAGCTTTTATTTGCTTCTTTCATCCCTGGCAATCCTCAATGATCTTAAACTCGGAAATCCAGGAACATTCATCAGACAGCTTCATACCAGCACGGTTGATTTTTTAAATTTTCCTCCCCGTCAGAAAGAACACCATTATTCCTTTTGACAGAGGGTCAACAATAATCTCCACCATAATGCAAAACTCACCAGATGGCAAAGTTTTCAGGGATTTTTTTTAAAGTCTCCTCTTTTCAATTTTCCTGTAATTTTGTCACCTGCGCATTCCCCCTCTCCTCCATCTCTTTGCTCCTTTCTCTCACTGCTCTGATTACTGGACAAAAGCAGATGCCTGCTATTTGTCTTTGCTCATTTTTCTCTCCACCTCTTTCTTTGTTCCTTAGGTGAGTGAGAAGAAGACATGATTCTGTAATAAAGTACAATCCTACACCAAGGGATACACTTCTAATTAGACATCAATAAGACTGCCTCTACATCTTGTTCCTTTCACTAATCTAAAAAGATGGAGGAGAGAAATGTTGGGTGTATGTATTTAATAGAAAAGTTTACTTTTCCTTGCCGGTGAATAGCTTTTCTATTTCTGAATGGCTAGTTGCAAGAACAGTGGCCAAGTTAGTTCCCTTGGTCCTTCTAGAATTGGAAAAGAGGCATTTTAGATAAAATAATAATAAAAAAAAGGGTCCCTGAACCTTAAAGTGCCATATTGTGCATAGTCAACCACTTCATCTGCTGGGGAGGTTCCTTTTGAACTACTGTGAAACAAGTGTATGAATGAGTGTTTTGCAAGGATTAAGTGTGTTTAGCTCCCACTCGGACGCTTTAAAAGTGGGGGGGGGGTCAACGATGTAGCAGGTGAAGAGCACTTTTCAGGATAATGGGGCGAGCACAAGGACGCCAAGGGATGCTGGAAAACCCTACTCCAAGTTGCTACAAAGATGTCCGGATGATACCCATGTGAAGAAAAGGACGGCTTTTCAAAATGTTTCCATGCCACACGCCAAGAGGCAGGTGAGCCTAGGCATGGTTTGGGATGCCCACATATCTTTCTCTGGAGGGCAACCTGATTCTGGGGCTTCGCCCTCCAAGTGAGGGGTGGCCGCCCTCGCGCACACAAAAGTTCATCGGCCGTTGTTGATGCTCGGTCTTCCGCGCGGCCATGGCTGTCACAGCGCCCCGCCGCCTTCCTAAAACTCCCACCACGCGCCGCCAAAGCCCTTCCCGAGCCGTCCCCGCTTCCCGGGGGTCAGAAACGGGGGGGCGCCACCAACTTTCCCAACGGCGGCCGCGGGAGGGGATGGCGGAGCATTGGGGGACTATTTGATGCCTCAGCCCACAGCGAAGAGGGCGGGTACCGGGGGTCTCCCGTCTTGCGAAGAGCCCCTCTCTCGCTCCAACCGGCGGCGGCGGCGGCGGCGACGGGAGGTGGTTGGGTGCCCCCCCTCCCCGTGGGGGCGCCCAGGGACACGCGCCTCCCCCGCGCCCGCCAACCGCTCCGCTCGCTGGGCGCCTCGATTACCTCGCCCGTCTCCATACTCCGACGAGTCAGTATTGGCGGCCATTACACTTTCCATCCGGGCACTGCGGGAATTGCCGAGCTCAGCAATGGAGGAAAGGGGTGGGGTGAGAGCGGCGGAGGGATCTGCGCCGCTCATGGGACGGAAGGAACCGAGGCCCGGACAAGTGTGCGGGGCCGCGGCCTGCTGTCCTTTCGTCTTTCTCTCTTTATCCCCCGTGGCGGCGCGGCGGGGCCTTCTGCGGTTTCCCCGCGTCCGGAAAGCGGCCTGGGAGGTGGGGAACGGTGTCGCGCGCCCGCTGCGCGGAGAGTTTCTACGAA
>JANHFL010004673.1:435148-448616 GCA_032468155.1 Oxyrhabdium leporinum
TGAGCTGAGGACAGATATATTGATAATCAAATCCAATACATCGTGCTTTCTCACCCCCCCCCCGCTGGTGTTGGTTTGCGTGAGGCAGAGCGAGCGAGCCAAGCTCCGGGGATGGCCGGAGCACAACGTATGGTGTAACTCAAGCACAAAACTACCCTTCGTCCTGACAAGCCTCTCCCTCTCGGGGAAACGGCCTGAGGCGCTGTATGTCCCCTAGGAGACTGGCACACAAAGACAAGACCCTCCAAGAGGAAGCAAACAAGGCTCCCTTCGCCTCGTCTTTCCCCTCCATCAAGGAACAACGCCATCTTTCCTTTGGCCGTAGCCATTGTCTGGAAGCTGCTTTGCCTAAGCGCCGGCGGTGTAGACTTGTCCTTCTTCCTGCGCAGAGCAGGGTCTTCTTTTCGTGCGAAGAAAGTAGGCCCTGTTGGGCTCTTCCAGAGCCCCGTCTCTCTCCAGATCGGGAGACGGGTCAAATCTGCAAGCTTCTTCCTTGCTGGGAGATTTCAGGGTCCGCAGCCTTTTTTTTCTTTCTTTTTTTTTACCTGCAAGGCAATGAAGGAAAGAAAATGGCCGGGGCCTCTGTTTAGGAGTCAGTGTCTTTAGGCTTGGGGAGAGGAAGGAGGACTGAAACAATGGCAGAATGCATCGCAGGTAGAGCGCCTTTGTTTCAAAGCTGGAAAAAAGAATCCAAATACGAAGGAGAGAAGTTGTCGGGGATCAACATTGGGAAGTGCGAAAGGATGTTGAAAGTTCAGAGCTCAACAGCCTTCAATGTCTTCATTGGAAGATAAATCCATAAAGCTGGAGAGAATAACAAGGAAGGAAGCTATGAGAGGAAGTCTTTGGGGCACATGTGGTAACTTAAAAGACAAAGCAAGTCAGGAGTTTCAGACAAAATGGTCTTTCTATTCTAACTCATTGTTTCCCAATCTTGTCAATGTTAAGATGTCTGAACTTCAATTCTCCAGCCGTCTTAAAAGTTGGCCTGGTTGGGAAGTACTGTTCTAGTTTACTGAAAGAAAAGATTTTCCAATTAATTAGGGCTGACATCAACATTCATCTCTTCCGCTTTCTTTTTCATCCTGGTTCCATGTTCTAATTTTTTAAACCATATCTTACTTTAATAGTCAAGAAGACTATTAGACACTCATTTGAAAGTTCAATAATCTACAATCATGTTTACCAAATTCCTTTCAGGAACTGCATTTAATATTTTTTATAATATGCATTATAAAATCTGTAATCCCTGCATGGTGCATATAAATATAATGCTTACATGATTTTTATAGGAATTCTGTTGGATTTAATGACACAAATTTAAATATACGTCTTAGAGTTGGCCATGAAGTAACATTTAATGCACATACTAATAGTCATCTGCTTTAGATTCAGATCATAAAGATCTTTTATGAATATAAAGAATATTAGTATTTGCCTTAAATATAGCTATACATATTTAATAAATGATTTAGAAACTAAATTATTTTAAGATTTTCTAATATTTAATATATAGTTAAATATGCTAAAACAGTATGTTCATATATTAAATATAAACTTTCAAGCAGATTGTTTTGAATTGGCATATTTTTTAGTTGAGTTGATTGAAAATATGTATATCCAATCTTTCTCCTTAATTTCCATCATTCCAAGTCTTTAAAGTTATTAACAAAAATATTGTAAACAAAATATATTTTAAGTACATTGGAACTATCAAAAAAAACAGTAAATGTAATTAAGTCTTTGAAACATTTTCATCTTGCATTGTTTTGCTAATATGGACTGGCAAGAAGTGATCTATCAATATGTTTTTTTTTTTACCTAAATTGACATCAGATACAAATTTTGTGTTAAGTTTTTTATTTCACTATCTGAACAGATTAAAAAAAATATTGATCCTTTATGTGTGTCATCAAGATATATAAAATCACCATGTATAAAGCAACTCTGAATTTAACCCAATAAAATGTCTTTCATGACCAGCCCTATCATTAGGAAAAGCTGGGAAGACAAATCAGGTAACACATTTCAGAGAATGAGGAGTTAGAAATTCATACAGCTGGAAAGTCTGGCCATTAGGTCCAATCCCCTGCTCAGAGCAGGAACCCAAATTAAATATCCCTGACTCTATACCTTCTACTGAAGGTCTCTGCAAAGAGGAGACCATTACTTTTTCTGTGTAATTGGTTGTCCTGTTAAAATTTCCTGTAACTTAAATCCATTGTTTCATGGCCAAACTCGGGAGCCCTAGAGAACAGTTTGATTTTCTACGTGACATCCTTTCAAATACTTTAAAAGATTACTTTATCCTTTTTCAAGGTTAAGCATACCTCGTTCCTCCAACTCTATTCACAGGAATTATTCTCTACTCTCCTATTTTCCTTTTTACTCTTCTCTGAATCTTTCAGTTTATCTGGTGATGTCCAGAATTGGATATAATCCTTGAGATAGGATCTGACTGGCCCAGCATATTCCATGTAAACTTCTATTGATACAATTTGAAACTTTATTTGCCTTTGCAGACATCTCACTTCAGTTTTGTATCTTCTGCAAGCTTAACAAGAATTTCCCTCATACATTTGTCCAAATCATTTTAATAAAAATATTGAAGAATAAAGGCCTCAGGACAGAACCTTGAAACACTCTATTCAATAACTCATCCTGGTAAATGGGGAATAATTATTGAGTGCTCTTTCAATACAATTTTTGAGCCAGCTATGTAGCCACTTAATTATGTCAACCATGTTGTGGCTTATTAATCAAAATGTCAAGGACAATATCAAATATTTTGCTAAAGTCAAATTATATTTCCAACATTTCCAAGATCTGTGAAAGGACATTAACAATCTTTTTTGAGTAAATTATCTGGCAATATTTGTTTTTGACAAACCTTTCCCGATTTCTGGTAATAACAATGTTTTCAATGTGCTTCCATGCTGATCTTTTTATGCTCTGCTTCAGAATCTTATCAAATTCAGTGTCAGACTGATCCATTTGTATGGTAGTTCCTTAGATCCTCTTTCTTCCTCTTTTTTTAAATAGGGACATTTGTTATCCACTAATGGCAGGATACTTCAAAAGTGCTATAAAATTTCTTACAAATAAAACATAAGAGTATAGCTAGGCAATCAATTAGTTCCTTCAGAATCCTGCAATGTTATTCATTTCATCCCAAAAATGTAAGTATATTTGAAGTAAACATTCCCTGACCAAGTTTCTATCAAACTCATGTCAGTTCTGTCTTTACATTCATTCTCACGATTTTCTGATGGAAAACATACATTCTAGAAAAAATGGGAGTGGGGGGGAACAGCAGTGGGCTACCTCACTTTTTTCTTTTTTACTGCTGGCATTTTGCTTTCTTCATTAAAGAAAATGGAGACCAATTCCTTTCAAATTTTAAATAATATATTTGAAATCTATTCCATTTTGTTTCCTTACGAGTGTGATTTGGTATTCCATTTTTAGAAACTCCCATCTGTAGCTCCTTTTCAATTTTCCTGCCATTTTCCTACATATTATTCCTTAGGAATTTAATAAAACCCATTTTTATAAATTCTCAGATACACATTTAATTCTCAACTTTACCTTCAGTTAGGGGGTCTAGCATTGCATGGTCATTTTCACTCAATATATTCTTTCTCAACTAATTTTTCCTTATATGGTAGATTAGTATCAAATCAAGGATAGCTGATTCTCTTGGACTTCCCACCATTTTCTGACAAAGTTCTGAACAGGACATTTTAGAAATTTCCTAGAAGAACCATGCTTATGATACCAAGACCATTAAATCACTACAACTTAATAACTTCTTTCAAGGATTGTTCATTTTGAAAACTATAATTCTCAAGTTCTCCCTAGCATTAGAGATATCAACAGAAGTATTACTTCTGTCCATGCCTCTACTTATTTTATCCTGGATGTGTGAATACTTTTCACTCTTTTTTCTGTAAACAAATTGTTTACAGTATCTCTGTTGCAGTATTCTAGTCATTGGAATCAATCCACTTAGTCTATATTACATCTTTTAAACCATACTTGACTTCCTTTCCTGTGTCCCATAGATTAATCCTTTAAAATCTAGAATACCATGTGCTACATCGCCTCTTTTTTCTTCTTCGCTCGGGAGTGAGGGATTTTGTCCCATCTCCAATATTGAGTTACCAGCTTTCAAACCTAAAAGGAAGGATATTAGTTTGTATATCACCAGAAAGGGCATCTTCCTTGCTATTCAGATTTTGAATGCTTGGCAAAATTTCAGTAATTCAGCCTCAAATAGTTTGTTTTTTTTCTCCATGATTTATATTACTTTAAAATCATAAGTTTTATTGTTATTTCATGATTAGATGTCAAACTGTTAGTCTAGTCCAAAGTCTTGTGCACAAATGATAAGACTGTGTAATCCTTTCTTTTGTAGAAGCAAAAGACTTTGATATACCAGTATCATAAACCAATTTGGCCATTTGCAAGCCTTTTGTCAGACCCCATAAGAGAGGAAACTGCTGCAAAAACACAGAACCAAAGTCTACTTGTCAACCAGAGCTGAACATATCTTTATGCTTATTTATGCCTTCCTTCCTCTTGTTTTTTTCAAACTGCATGTTTATTAAAAATATGCTAATGTTGCATACACAAAACTTTTTTTATTCCACATTAATTCTGAATAACTGCTATCTAATCTTTTTGACTTTGTAATAACTAGTGGAATACTTGATTAAACCTTCCATATCATCCATAAGCAGCTTTCAACGGGTAGAAGAATACCTTTTAACACCTTGCTTATTCACCCTTGTAGGAGGAATGAAAACTTAAGAGCTGTGCTGAATCAGACCAAAGACTTTAGTATTCCAAAGCAGACTTACTCAGATGCTAGAAATGAAATAGAGAAAGCGTAATTAGTAATTACTCATAACCCTATCCTCCATGCATCTGTCTAATCCCATTTTATTTCCAAGCTGGTAGTCCACTCCATTTTGTGGTAGCAGATTTCACAGTTTAACAATGCATTATATGAAAGAAATACTGTGAAAGAAGAGTATTTTTCCCTGCTTTTCCCAATGAAGCTCTGCAGCATTTTGTCTATTTCCAAGAAGATGTTTCAATCAATGCTTCAAGCACAAATGTAACACACATCTGCAGTTCTTTAAAGCAACTGTTTCTTTTCCTGGGCTATATAGTAATTATTACCTTAAAAAACTGCAGTGGTTCTAAAGATAAAGGTAAAGGTTTCTCCTGTGCAGTTGTTTCCAACTCTAGGGGGTGGACCTCATCTCCATTTCTTAGCATTGTCTGAAGACATTTCCATGGTCATCTGGCCAGCATGACTACACCATGGCACACAATGCTGTTACCTTCCCACTGAAGTGGTACCTATTTATCTACTCGCATTTGTATGCTTTCGAACTGCTAGGTGGACAAGAGCTGGGGCAAATAACATCAGCTCAGCTCATCGTGTGGCACTTAGGTTTTAAATCTGGACTGTCAGCTTTCCAAGTGACAAGCTCAGTGTCTTTAATCACTGAGCTAACACACACACACACACACACACACACACACACACACACTGGTGGTTTTACAGAGTTGCAAACAAGTGCTACATTTGTACCACCATAACTTTTGAACCGTCTCTGAAAATGAATTGTTTATAATATATGTAACACTAAAATAGTCATTGTACCATATGTCTCCAAATGTTATAGTTTGGTAATTATGAAATCAATTGTTTTCTCCGTTTCCACATTCAATCATTTTACTGAACATATTAGAATGAAATTATTGACTTGTCCTGCATGATTTATGATCACTAGGCTTGTTTTTCTGTAAATCATATAAGACAAAAATAGAATAAAGTAGGATACAGAAATTGAAAATATTTAATTTGCTTGTACCTTCATTGAATTGATACCTTCTAAAATGTATCAACATATCTACTTCATTTCTAGTCTTATACATAGTAAAAAAAATAAAATTATGGACATAACAATTGATTCATATGACAGCATCATGCTGTAACCTTGTTATAGACCAAGCTAATATAAGATAGAAAGATGTCCACAAATGAACATGCATTGAATCAGAATACATTTAGAAATTAAAGCAGATAAAAGAAATGATAATTATTAGCTAATACTGCAACATTAAACATTAATTCCTTCCTCTTAAATTAAGTCGATCAAATTAAGAAAATTTGTGGCATAACAAATGTAGATTTTACAAATCTGCTAAAGTGGAATACAGTACCAAAAAACCTAATGCCATACTAATTTGTTAGATATAACCACAGCACAAACTATTCACGATTTTATTGCAAAAAATGTTATGTAATTTCAACATTTTATTTTTTCCGAGCTTGTATTTATCATTTTCACTCCAATGTTGTTCAGACATAGAGTACTGTAACTTTTCACAGACCTTGATCTTTGTCGCTATGTACTTTCCAAAGTACTCTTTTGTGCGTACCAAAATACTCTATTACATTTTCCTGCAAATTTGGGTCTGCAGATCATTGAGGAAAGAACTTGTATGCAGTTGGTAGTTCTCCAATTATCTTGTTCATGCTAGCTTTCCTATTCCTTCATCTTGCTGGGCTCAGGAATCTGATGAAAAAAGGTAGTTCTTATCAGTGTATGGATCAGCGTTTCTCACCCGTGGCAACTTTAAGATGTGTGGACTTCAACTCCCAGAATTCCCCAGCCAATCATGGCCTCTTAAAATTGCCAAGACATCTATGGATGCTTGCTTTGCATTAAGACTCATTAACGCACAGGTACCTACATCCATTTAAGCATGTTCTAGGTTGTAATCCTGGGTACACCTTTTCTTTGGAGTAATCTCAATTAAACTCAAGCTTACTGTACTTCCGAGTAGCCAACTGTTTTCATTATCTCTTGTGCATAACCTGGCAAGCAACATACAATATTTGTAGTCATTTAGTTTGCTTTGGGGAATAGACAGGATTCACATATAACAACATATTGCGACTTGACATTTATGACAATTAAATGTTTATGATTTGTGTGAATCCAATATTTATGGTTTGTAAGCCCCAGTTTATGGCTTAACAAGTTGTGTCAATTCAAGCTATTATAGTTTATTTTTAAAAAACTGGTTAATCAAAACAGCTGTGCACAATGTGTGAAAAGAAGCAACTGTGGCATATAGGCCTAATATTAGCAGCAGGAATGAAATAATGACACTAAAAGACAAAGAATGTATCACATCTTCTGAGTTTTCTGAAATATGGGCAGATGTCTTAGCACTTAACTTTGCATGGTAAGATTAATCAAAGAAATAATTTAAAAAGACAAGTCCATTGAAATGTGATTTTTTTAAAAAGTTCCATTAATAAAGCCTCAATACACCCGATTCTACCAAGTAATCATTTTCTAGAAGAGACCAACAACTAGAAATAAACTTAAGAGGTACTGCTGTTACCAGTAGCAGTAGATGCTTGTCTTCTATATCTGCTACTACATTATACTGGCAAAGAACACTTGAGATGACAAAATTAGGGAACTGATTAAGAAGTTTTGGACCTCATGCAAGTATAACTCTACTATTCATTAAAGTAGCGACATCTTTTTCCAGGCTAGAAAAAAGCTGAGCTTGAAAAAAGATGCAGCTACTATGAATCAGTTCATTAAACCAGGTACATCTTTCTGTTTCACATGGAAACTAGAAAAATGTTCTAAGCCTAAGTTATAACAAAAATATTAATGCATGTTTTAAAGCTTTTCCTTCAAAATTATTTTCAAAATTGCATAGCCTCACTCTGCATCACAATCATTTTCAATCTATAGTCCCTCAACATTTTTGAAGCTGTCAATCATCTTCACCTGTATGACATTTGACTACTTCAACAGCATTTGGAATTACAATCCTAATTATAAAATAGCTGCAAAGGAAACTACACAGCTGCAAATAGGCCATTCCTTTACTTTCTGTTTTAAAAGTCAGTGTGAACTCTGAATGGCTAAAATGTCAACATTATTGCAACAGACAACTGAAACGGGGCTGAAATTCACAAGAGTTATATTTATTTCCCCCATTCACTGGAAAGGGCCAACTGCTTCAGGGTAGAAGGTTGGGTGAGGCAAGAATTGAGATCAGTGGAGAAAGGTGTCTCCGAGCTACATTTCCAAGGAGAATGCTAATTTTGATGTGCTAGTTTTGATGTGGTTTCAAATCCATGGGAATAATACTATTCCATTATTGAATAGTACTAACATAATGGGCTCAGAACCCAGACTGGTTTGAACTAATACAGAATTCTTATCTGGAAATGTTCAGTGTAGGATTAAAAGAAAACCAGATTTGGTTAGTGTAAAACTAGGATCAGAGAAACTCAGTTTGAAGTCCTCTTTCAGCCACTGAAACTCATATGTGACTTTGAGCCAGCCATTCTGTTTCATCAAATGTCTATGAATAAAGTGAGATTCCCATGTAAACTGCCTTGGCCTGGGGAAAAGTACATAAATCAACACAACATACAATGCAAAAATACAATATGTAACAACAGGTAGGGTTAAAGTGAATTAAAACCGGTTCAAAATTACCACAATATTTAAAATAGTAGAATTGTGCAATACAAATTGAAAATTGTTTTCATTCCATAGTCTGCCTTCCTAAAAGAACAGGAATGACAGGTCTGTCAGCTAAATTTCTGTACTACGTAATTTGATAGAACGTAAAATGTATACATGTAATTGTATCTGTACAGTGTATGTACTGTAAAGTGATCTACTGCATTTATGAACTTATTTTATCTATTTCTATTTATATCCTGCCTTTAGTACAGAAGCTCAGGGCAATCTACATATTGCTCCCTCCACCTATTTTTTCCCCAGAACAGCAATCCTGCCAGGAAGGTTAGACTGGGAAGAGTTGACTAGTCCAAAGTCATCCAGGGAGCTTCCATGGCTGAAGGTGGCCTGGAATCTAGGTCTTTGCATTCTTAATCCATTATCTTAAGCACTACATTATAAGGCCTTTTCTACTTTGATAGAAACTTGTTAAGCTCAAATGAGTTAAATTCTTCCTTTTATGTAGACGGTAAAGAAGATGACTTTGATAGAAATATAGAATAATGGTTATCCAGCCAAACAGGACTGAAATATCCTTTAAGTCCTGGGGAGCAAGATAATATCCCTGATTCACTGAGGTATAAGGAAGGAAAGTAGAACATAGTAAGGCTTACAAGATTCTGTTATTACCTGTCTAACTAAAGTGCAGTTCTAATCTTCCTGTGGTAGTTATTTTCTGCTCTGGCCTACAGTCTTCCTCCCATAATCAATAGTAGTTGTAACAGTCTAATTTAATTCATCATGCCTCAGTAATACTATAGAAGTTTCTTAATGCCATCAATAAGATAGCCATCATTCTAAGTATGATTAAAATAATTTATTGAATAAACTGCAAGGACTGTTTAGACAACCCACACATTGTAGGTTAGCACAACATGTGAACTCCGCATTTATAATTAAAATTCACAAGGAATTTACTATAATTTACTTGAAATATTTGACTAAAGGCTTCTACTTGGTGTAGATTATAATGTCCATGAAATATAAATAGCATGTGTGAATTTCTGTACTGATCACCATGTGAAGGAAAGCAAAATATTAAATAAAAGGTGCTGTCAACAGAGATAAATATATAATATATAAACTGAAAAAAATATAGGTTTTTTTAAAAATACTGTGGGGAATTTAAATTGAAAATTCCATATGTCAGTTTTCTAAACCTCAAAAAACAAAACTGAGGATAAAACAAATTTAGTTTTGTTAACAGTAATATATGAGATTTTTTTTTATAATAAATGTTTATTAAGTATCATAAGTCAGTTCAGACATTTCAAATTCACTGAAAACATAGGGTTCTATAGTGTTGCTACATTATTCTCATGTTACTAATTGTATTGTGCTTTATAAAGGTTTTATTTACTTAAAAATGGTGTATTCCTATCAAAACACCATGTC
The DNA here is from genome assembly GCA_032468155.1 of Oxyrhabdium leporinum. Taxonomy (NCBI): domain Eukaryota; kingdom Metazoa; phylum Chordata; class Lepidosauria; order Squamata; family Cyclocoridae; genus Oxyrhabdium; species Oxyrhabdium leporinum. The sequence continues at coordinate 445,126 of JANHFL010004673.1, forward strand.
AAAATACTACTGCTAGTATCTGTAGCTTATCAGTAAGTGAAGATAATTGTTGCTTTCTGGTCATAATGGTTCTATAGCACATCTCAGAAGCTTCTTTAATACAACTTGAAAAGATGAACTGGTACTCCTGTTTTGTTTGTGATAGATTCCTTCAGTCCCTGGGTAGGCATCAAGTCTATTTCTCAGTTGAATCAAATATTGATCCAACTTAATAGTTATAGATAAGGTCTACATTTGTAGGATACAGGAAGCTGCAGGATTCTTAATTGTAAAATGATCCCCCCAATACTACCAAAAGGAAGAGTAGTTGGGAAGAATGAGGATAAACAAAAATCTTGTATAACATTCAGTATTCTTCATTCTCACCTTGGTAACCTAGGTTTACCAACTTTAGAGGATACCAAGGCTGCAATTTACCCTCCTCCAGTAAGTCTGTGCATAAGTTGAACAAATAATAATAATACCCCAGGCTTAAAAAAATGTTGATAAGAAAGACAAAAAGTCTGGATAGTGGACATGGCTGTGTCTGGAGATAGCAAAATAGAAGAGAAAGAATGGAGAAGATAACAAAATACAAAGACTTGCAAATAGAAATAGAACGACTGTGGCAAAAGAAAGCAAAGGTAGTACCAATAGTAATGGGCACTTTCAATGCAATCCTAAAACAACTGGAGATTACTTGAACACCATTGGCACTGACAAATTCATCATCTGTCAGTTGCAAAAGGTGGTTGACTCAGAACAGCTTACACCCTGCAACACTGTAACACTATTAAACATCTACATCTTCCTATCCCAGGTCCCTGGAAAGGACTTATAGGTAGACAAAAATACCAAATCCAGTTTGAACGTCTGGCTGACTGTGCATCAAACCATGATAAATAACAATATACCATGGTAAACCCCAACTGTAACATAGCAATGTTTAATTACATTTTTGTGTTGACTTTTTAAACATATATTGCCATATAGGTGTCAATTTCAGTATTTATTAAATTTAAAGGTGACGTATTGAAGTATTGAAGACTTTTGCTTATGTTCAGACAGATAATGCAATTCCTATTTTGTTCAAATTTACCCAAGGACTTATGTTATCCTTGATGTTTTAGAATTGTTACTATACTAGTAATTGATTGTTTTGCTTCTACAATAACTACAAATAATGGCTTGTTAAGTTTTCAGCATGTTCTATGCATATTACTCTAAATCTCATATGAGTTCTAAAGTATTTGTTCACAGCTTACCCTATATAGGACATTGGCCTTAGAAATTAAGAGTGTGTATGTGTGTGGCCTCACATTGGGAAAGGTTGGGTTCCATACTGTTAATCATTCTTTATTTTTAAGAAGAATTGGTGTTAAATAGTGTTCTCCTATAGATTGCATTTGCTGATATTAGAGCTCTCAAAGTAAGCATTTTTACCAAAACATAGTGGAGTTTAATTCAGAGGCAGAGACTTGTGACCCTGCACTACAGCTTCAATTATTTAATGACCCTGATGCCTGAGGTTGCTAAGACTAGAATCCAGCAATTAATAAAAGAATTGCAGGTTCCTCCTTCTGTTTCTGATTAAACATAAAATGGCTCCCAATCATAAGCATCCAGAACAAGGCACGGTAATGTCATGTGCACCATGATGTCATTGTGATGAATAGTTAACTTCACTTCCATCTTGCCCACCTATATACAGCCATGGGAAGAGCAATCTGTAGAATCTGATAGTTTCATCAGAAGAATGAAATGTCTATCACCATCCCCAATGAAAGTTTCACCCCATATATATCTGTGTGCAATGTCATAATGCATATAGAATAAAGTTGGACTTTACATTGCCTCATGCAGCATTTGTTTAGTTATTAGTCTTCCCTTGTTTCTCCAGTGGATGCCTTTTTCTGGAATAGCTCTTATCATGCCATGTATAACAAATGAAAATGTAATTTGTTGGTCAACAGAATAGAAAGAACTTCAATATAAAATCCCTCATCTATTCAATTATCATAAATTTCATGCATCCTTCTCAAAAAAAATAGGGAATTGTATTCCTTAACTTCTGCAAAATTTTATTTCCAGAATAATCTTCAGAAAGCCAACACAAATAAATCATTTTATATTTGCATTTGTATTGCAGATGTATTTTGAACATTTTCTGTTTATACTGGTATAGAGACCAACCATTCACATACCAGATCAGGTTTCTGAAAGTGTGAGGTAAAACTCCTTGCAAAGTGCAGACATCTCCAAGGGAGGTGTGAACTTTTACAATAATTATTTTGTTACAAAAATTCCACCTTTCCCAAAATTTCATGGTATTGTTTTCATTGCTCATTCATTTTGGTATTTGGATTTTTAGAAGTGTTTATATTAAGAATATACTACAGGGATCCCAAAATGTTTAGGAACCCTGGTTTAGATCAAATGATTCTCTACCATTCCTGTTTTATATCCTTACTAATCGCTCAAATCAAATTTGAATTTGAATCTTACAATAGAAACAAAATGCTTTTCTTATTATAGTTATCATGCACATTTGGTTTCATAGATTTAAAGTTTAAATCTTTGTTCCTCAACAAAACTATTTCTGAATCTCACTTGTGGTCTGTGAATATACTTTGAAATCGGTCTGATTTACTACTGGTTTACTACCATGTGTTAAATCCAAATTGGTTTTCAGAGGCATTGCTAAACAAATAATGGAAGTCCATCATGTCTCTAGTTTGGCCCTAATATAAAACAGCTTCTAAAATAAAGTATTCTTAATATTTTTTATTTTTGGGGGGAGGTATTCTCAGCAGAATATGTAATCATCTTTCCTCTGCTTTAACTCCCCACAATAACAACAGCCCTGTTAGGGAAATTGGACTGAGAGAGTGCTTTGGCCCCAAATTTGTCCCCAAATTATCCATCAATAATATAGTTAATGGGTGAACTTGAACCTGCATTATTTAAATCATAGTCCAACACCTTAACTGATTTTTTAATGTGGTATTTTGCCCTGGTGTTCATTGTCATAAATAGAATGTAATACATGCACCTTAAACAATGCATATTTTATTTTGAAATAAATTATATATTATTAATTGAAGCTTACAGCATTACAGCAAAGTATTTAGGATTAGATTAACCATGTTTAGAGTTTGCTGTTTTTAAAACCAGGTACCTTTGTGGGCTTAATCTACTATTAGGAAAAAAGTGATAAATTCCACCTCCTGAAATCACTTTGATAATAACCCAAATGTACTGCGTGTAGGCTAAAACATAAATGTTTTTCTGTATGTAATTTGGAACTGCACTCAATTTAAAAGAATGGCAAAACACTGAAGACTGTGGTACACGATAAGAGTGTTTTTCTCCCCATCATGTATTCTAAAGTTGCTCTTGTCATCCAGTGCAAATAACAATAACAACAACAACAATATAATAATAATAATAATAATAATAATAATAATAATAATAATAATAACAACAACAACAACAACAACAACAACAACAAC
>JANHFL010004675.1:0-11992 GCA_032468155.1 Oxyrhabdium leporinum
ATCTATCTATCTATCTATCTATCTATCTATCTATCTATCTATCTATCTATCTATCTATCTATCTATCTATCAAACAATCAAACAATCAAACAATCAAACAATCAAACAATCAAACAATCAAATTTATATAGCTATCTATCTCCCCCAAATAAGATGCTGAGTGGTACATCTCCTATCTGTTAGGGGACTAAAAACCTCTCAGAAAAACAAACTTATTTTTTGCTTGAGGGTTATCTGAGTGTCTTATAAATACCAAGCCAATTTCTAATTGAGGCAAGTGAAGTTCCCCATCATTAGTGTTCAGGTTAAGATATGCATATTTGTTTCTGCATGTCTGTGCACCCTAGTTGGATCAAGGCAGATGAGATTAGTAGGAACTGACATCATGGTGGGACTGAACCGCTCCATTTGCCTCCCATTAGATGTCATGCTGGTATCACCAATTGCAATTGCCATGTATTTCTAGAGGATATATTGCTGATATTTCCAACAGATTGAATGTAAATGATGGAACACCAAATGAATTGATTGTGTGTCCTTAGGAACAAAAAATACATATAATTAAATAGTCTGTTAAATATGAAGTGCAGCATAAATAAATTACCTGTATTCGAAGAAAGTTCATCTCTATGAGAACTGGCTTATACTGGCAAAATTAAACATAATTAAAGATTCTGTACAGCTAAGTGGAAGAGAGGCCTTTAGGGATTCCTACATCAGTCAACACACTCTCAAAAGGCTCAAAAGATACTTCATTAACACAATCTGTAGATTATGAAACAATTAATTAGCATGTAGGAAAAAACAGGAAAAGTCAAACACAAAAACATCAGTGGCACTTGTAATGATATTTAATTTTAATGGGTAAATTCCTAGTGTGGCATTTATTCCCATAAATATACAATTCTACTGATGTTCATGATATCTTCCCTTCTGAATAAAAGGTGGAAAATGTATTCCTGAAACTTTGAAACTATTTGATGCCAGATCTTTAGCTCCATTGATCTTTGGTTCACAGATGAGTTCTTATCCCAATTACAAACAACTTGAAATACTGCAAACTATGTTTACTAGAGCTGTGTTTCAAGCACCTACTTGTGTATCCAATGCAACATGACAACTGCAGTTATTTGAGATTAGAGACTGAGCAATTAGAAACCAAGGAGCATGTCTGTTAATATTTAACTATTGACTTAAATGACATTATTTCCTTTCATCCTCCTTATCCGATCTGACCACTTTTAATCTTCATGAATACAGATTTGAGTAAATTCACGTGGCCCATTTGTAGATTTTTCATACTTTTAGAATTTATTCATGCTAAAGAATAATCAGAGAAAGACTTTAGACATCAAATCCAAAAGGAAACTAGTTTGGTTCATGAATATATTAGAGAATAAATAGAACATTTTAGATAGCATCTAACCTGTAATATTACATCTCTTACATATCCTTGTGACTTCAGCATACTTGAATCAGTCCATCACATGTTAGATGTTCAGTTGGATGAATTCATGCTAAATTTATTTCCTCAAATGTGAACATTTTTATTACACACCAGAGAACTGTGACTCATTGGGTCATCCTTTCAGAGATATTTTCTTATCAGCTTTCTCAGTACCTTCAACAATGGCAGAACTTCTAATCTACTTGAAAAATTCTTAAAAATTCAGGGAGATATTCAGAGATGCATCTGCTTTCAAATTAGCTCATGTTGAAATATACAGTACAGTCAAACACCAGGAGTTGATCACAGGAAATGTTTTATGGAATTTTACATTGTGTCAGAAAATATGTTATGATAATTTCAATGTTATAAAATGTTTAATAAATATCAAATTTCAATTCCACTGGAGGCATGGGTTTCAGATTTTGGATACATTCTGTAAGTTAGCCCATTTGAGGTGACCTGGTTGAAAAAAAAAAGCTTTGCCCTATGATCCACTGTTTTTCCCAAATAATGATTACAGATACAAGAGTCTTAATTGCATTTAGTTAACATTGCATGGATGCTATCATCATCTGCAAACTACTGACTTTAGGTTCCATTGAGGGAAAGTGTTTATACAGCTTTCTTTAAGCAATTTTTATCTGATTATTTAAAAGTTACTCTATTCCTCTTTGTTTCTGTTCTTTATACAGAACTTTGAACCCAAATACACTGGATTGGTTGAATCCTATTAATGGCGTCCAAGGCAGCTTTTTTCTAAATATTTTCTTTCTTCAGAGCAAACTGATCACATTGTTATTATTATTAAAACTATTACTATTATTTATCATGAGCAGGCCAAAAATCACCCAAGACCCTAATCCTGCATAGAGACTTTATTTAAGTTATCTAATTCTGAACATAGTAAGACTAAGGTTGTGTGGAGATCTTTTCAAGCAGCCTGCTGTACAGCACATAAGAACAGAACTTAAGACACTTATATACCATAAAATTGTAGCTATTTATGGACTTTGACCAATAACGGAGATTGGGATTTTTAAAACCAGAACCCAATAATACTAACTGTAAGACCCAAAACTAACAATGACATGTGATTCTTCCAAGATCAGTTCTTTATTGTTTTCACATCTATAGAACAACATCTTGCCAGACTGAGGACTCTACTATCTCAATCTATAATACAATCTGTAAACTATTAGAGAACGGCTATCTTTACCCTCTTTTTCTCATATGTAAGATCCAGACTGAGTTACCTTTTATTCTTCTGGAATGCACCGCCTCTCTCTGGGAATCCACTTCCTTACTATATTTCATCACACTAATTTAGTCAAATAGAAATAGCCCTAGCAACTAGTCTTATATACCACTTCATAGTGCTTTACAGCCGTCTCTAAGGTTTACAGAGACAGCATCTTGCCCCAACAATTTTGTCCTCATTTTACCGACCTCAGAAGATTGGAAGCCTGAATCAACCTTGAGCCAGTCAGGATCAAACTGCTGACAGTCAGTATAATTAGCCTTCAATACTGCATTCTAACCACTGTGCCACCATTGTTCTAACTCAAAACATTAGTTATCATAGCAAATAAGACTTATTAATGACAAGCATATCTGCAATGGCTTGTGCCTTGTTGCTCTCCACTCCAAACTAATTTAGTGTGTGTGTGTGTGTGTGTGCACGCGCACGTGCCCGCCCGTGCATTTTATTTGTTGCATGTACAAAAAGGCTGAGGATACAAGGAGCCCTAACAAATGGAACAGTATTATTTCAAGAATAGTGTTAGTAACAGTGCTATGGAATCTACATGAAGAGAGCAGCAGTAATGAATATTTTTATGAGCTCTGTGATTGGATTACAGGGAGGCATATTCATACTAGCAGTTCATGTATCTTCATTTATAGCATTAAAAAAATACGTCAAAGATGCAGTTTGGATTGTTTTTATTTTCTTTTATTTTGGAATTCTCTAAAAGTAATCTAAGCAAACAATGCTATATATACAGCCTTCATAATGGTTAATAAAGTCCAGTATAATAAATGGTAGGTGTATGAAAAGTGACTTCTGCAGTCAACATCTGTACTGAAACAGCTACAATGATTTATCTCATCTAATTTTTACATAACTCTTCGTTTTCCTGCTGTAACATTTTCAGTAAAACTCTTCCTGCTTTATCTGATACCAAGGAAGAATGCATTTTCACTGCTTTAGTGCCATGACATATATCTTTCAATATATTTTAATTTAGTCATAGGGAATCTTTGCGCTAGAAAGTGTTTCAGTCAGTTTTATCAATTACATGAGGATCTCATTTCAGGATGAAAAAGGAGTCTTTTACATTACATTTACATTTTGAGGTCAGAAATAATTCCCAGGCCTCTCTTTGAATGTAGAAATATTGCAATATTTTAGTGTATTTCTTCTATTTTCTTCACACCATGTTATTAGTTTTGATGAAGTAATGTCCAACTTGCTATGGTTTGTAATAAGCTCCACAATGAGAAGAATTCAACCATTTTCCTTTCATTCAATTTGATCAATTCAATTGCATTTAGTATACAGGCTTTCAGAATGAATTCAGCTGAAGAGATAGCGAATCAGAAAAAGTCCTTACTCATAAACCTGATGCAGTAAATCAAACACATTGCAATAAATTATTTCAGAAGTAATATTTAGAATCTTAATGGCACTGATGGTTGCTATTTGTCAAAAGACGAATGATCAGAATTATCTCTGTATATTTTTACATGATTGTCTGCAGTACATAGGGATTAGCCAGTGGCATTCAGGAAGATGACAGGCCATTAAATCATCACATGGACAAAAAAAGTTAAACGGCACAATGAAAGTTGGAAGCATCACTACTGTGCTGTGTCACTGAGCTTAAACTAAAGCAACATTGTAACAAATGTGTGAAATCTAATGAAGCTCATCTGCTAGGAGGTTGACCCTTTTTCTACATGCCTACCAAATTATCTTGCAGAGAACACAGTAGTAAAATCCAGGAAGAGTCCTTATTGTTGCTCATGTCAAAAATAAGAGTCCCAGATACCAAGTAATGTTGTAAAAACCATCTGCTTCCATTTGTTTATAAGAAAGAGCTGGATCTAAACTCTAAGATAATTTCAAGTGCCACAGCTTTAAAAGGTCTATGCTTAGCTACACCTGGCCCAAATAAATTTCAACATGTTATTCCTCAAACTATTATTAAAAGACTGATGGGAAATCAAACCTAAATGAGTTGCAAGTCAGTGAATCTAAACACAATTCACTGGCAGTTTCTAGAGTTTCTGAAACCATGCTAAATAACTACTCATAAAAGTATTTGAACTGAAACAAAAGTTATGAATAGTATGAAATGTTCACTGAAAAACTTTATGGACACTTACATACCCAATTTCACAAAAGTTGTTCTTTTATTACTGCTTCAGAAAATCAAATCAATTCATATCAAGTCAAATAAAATCTTTTGTGTAGTCAGTGACCAGAAACTACGTACTATTCTAAAAATGATTGAACCAAACGAAATAAAATTACATATTACTTCATTTTGTTCAGTTACAGACAGACAGACAGACAGACACACAATTGCAAAAGGTTAAAAGAGATAGAAAATAATTTTCTATAAAAATACAAATAAAAAATAAATTATATATAAACAATATATATAAAATTCTGTGTAGCAGGAATTACATCAGCTCATGTTAAACCACAACATTTAATACTTTCCTGGATATAATTTCTGAAATATATACTAAAACAGAGAGGAAGATCATTATTATTATTATAAATACCTGGAACTTTTGTGCCCAGTTGGAATAGAAAGGATAACAGAACAGAATGTTAGTGATTTATTAAAATTCTTTTATGGACATGACAGTTATGGTGTAGTCAGTGGTGAAATCTATTTTTTTTCACCACCGGCTCTATGGGCGTGGCTTGGTGGGGGTTATGTGACTGAGTGGGCGTGGCCAACTCAATGTCACTCATGGCAAGGTGGGATGATGGCACTTGCTGTGAGTGATGTCGAGTTGACCACGCCCACCCAGTCACATAATCGATGCTGTAGAGACGGCGATGCTGACTGCCTGCCGAATGCAGGCAAAAGGTTAGTTGGGAAAAAAGAAGGCAAAGAGGTGACGGCTGGAGACTTCCGGCGCTGCTTTTTGCCGGAGTGAAGGGCCTGCAGCCATCACCGATTTGCTGGCCGGAACGGAGCAGGGAATGGCGGCTGGAGGCTTTTAGTGCCGGCAAAGAGGTGAGGGCTGGAGGGTTCTGGCGCCGCCTGCACCTGATGGCAAGAAGGAGAAAGAAACGCAATGGAGCTGGAAATAAGGTAGGCAAGGAAATGCTTGGGGAATTTGGGGAAAGTGAGGGTATCTGGGAATGGGAGGTGGGGAAAAGTCTTCTTCCCACAAAGAGAAGAAGGGAAGAAGCTGCTTCCCTTCCCCGCAAACAAGGCAGGTAAACATGGTTGGGCTGCATGCGGAAGGGAGTAGGGAAGGAAGGAAGACAGCGTGGAAGGCAGTGAAGAAAAGCTCCGGGGACTGTGGGGGGGCAGCTAGCCAGGCCGCGTGGGGACGCAGCGCCAGTGGGAAGTGAAGCAAGCGGCAGGCAAGCTTTGGGGAACATGGGAGGGGTGCAGCTAGCCGGTCCGTGCGGGGACGCAGTACCAGTGGGAAGCAAACGAAGTGGCAGGCAAGGTCCGGGGACTGTGGGGGAGAGCGCAGCTAGGTAGGCCGCGTGGGGATGCAGCTGCCGGTAGGAAGCAAAGCAAGCAGCAGGCAAGCTCCAGGGACTGCAGTGGGGGGCGTAGCTAGCCAGTCCGTGCGGGGATGCAGTGTCATTGGGAAGTGAACGAAGCGGCAGGCGAGGTCGGGGGACCGTGGGGGAGAGCGCAGCTAGGTAGGCCACATGGGAATGCAGCGCCGGTGGGAAGTGAAGCATGCAGCAGGCAAGCTCCAGGGACTGTGGCGGGGGGACGTAGCTAGCCAGTCCGCATGGGAATGCAGCACCGATGGGAAGCAAAGCAAGCAGCAGACAAGCTCCAGGGACCATGGGGGGACTCATCTAGGAGGGCTGCATGGGGATGCAGTGGCAGTGGGAAGCAAAGCAAGTGGCAGGCAAGCTCCGGGGACCATGGGGGGGCACAGCTAGGTAGGCCACGTGGGGACACAGCGCTGGTGGGAAGCGAAGCAAGCGGCAGCAGCTTACTTACCCAGGCAGGCAGGCAGGCAGATCAGGAGTAGTTGGGACTCAGGCATGTCCTCGTGGGAAGGCACGCAGAGACACTGTGGTGACTAATTGCTTGGTAAACTTATATAGGCTGCTAAGCCTATGCTGGGGTGGGTAGGCGAGATGAATAGTGATTGGGCAAGCTGCAGGCAAGCGTGGAGGGGTGAGCAGGGCAGGGCGCGCGGTGAGCAGGCAGGCAGGGTCGGGGCCAGCCAGAGGTGATATTTGCCGTTTCTCCGAACCAATCAAAATTTTCCCTGCCGGGTCACTCGAACCGGTGCGAACTGGCTAGATTTCACCTCTGGGTGTAGTGTACTATTTTAGTGTACTACTAGTGTACCTGTCCAGGTAGACCAGCAGATTCTGACGATATTCCTCACAGCACCCATGAAAAATTTCTCTCATCTCTTCCTTGTGCAGGAGAGGCCTAGTTACCCAAACCAAGGTCATTGGCCAGCTATATTTAGAAGCAATAAAAGTGGAGAAGTAGGTTCACTTTATTTCCTTTATGTCCATAAGGTAAGTCCTAATAAAGACTTTTGTCTATTCTCCAGTGGCTTTACTTTTTGTGTTTATCCATCAACAATTTAGATATCTCTTGTATTACTTCACTTCTTACAGTTTCTTGTCCAGGATCTGCCACATGCTAATTCTAAACCTCCCACCAAAATTGTGTACCAGAGCTTAAGGAAAAATCCTATGCTTCTTAGGAAACTACTACAGAGAGTACATTAATCCCATTAGGCAGACTGAGTGAATAAAATAAAAAAAACTCCAATGTTCTTCAAGACTATTATTAGAGGGGGGGGAGTCCATATTAGCTCCGAAAAAGTTGACATAAAATCACCCAAATCATCAAAGAAAATAATGTATTCCTGTTTTGGCCCCATACAATGCCTCATATTAGAAACAATCATATTCCTTCTTCTGATACCATTCTTTCATAGCATTGGAATGATCACTATAAAATCAGTAGAATGTTAGTATCAATTCCAGGTATATTCCAGTGCTTTGTCTCGGATATAACAAAATATTTAGCCATTGGGGTCTAGTGTCCCTTTCCAAAATTACCCAAGTTATTATGCACTTGAAGCAAGGCAAAATGTAAGGGGAAGGTGGAAAGGGAGATTAGTCCCTGTAGAATTACTGAAGGCAGTTTTCAAATGGGCCTCAACCCTGTTCAATTTGATTACATATATTGGGGGTCGTCAACCTGCAGCTCCCGAGCCACATGTGGCTCTTTGGGCCTTCTGCTGTGGCTCCCTGTTGTGGCAGAGGGATGAAAGAGTCATTGCCCTTTTGTGGCAGTGGCATGGCCAGAGCCTTAGTGCAGGAGCAAAGCGCACCTGCACTTGCCTTTGCATGGCAACATCATTCTGCCTTTGTCGCGGTACACTTGCTGTTGCCGCCAGCAAAGAAGGCTGGGAGAGAACAGCGGTGGAGGATCTTGTAGGAGGATCTTGTAGGACTTCCTCCTCCCTTGTTGGCAGGGCCAAGAGAAAGAAGGGGCGGCATGGGGAAGCGCTGCCCTCCCCCACCAAGTACTGAGCACAACAGCCAAGCAGGAGGGGGAGACAGCCCGGCAGAAGCACCCCCATTGGTAAGTTGGATGGCGGAGACGGGTGCTTGGTGAGACAGGGAAGAAGAGAGATTAGAGGGAGAAAGGCAGAGAGAGAGATGGTAGAGAGAGGGGGAAAGAGACAGAGAGAGGGAGATACATATTTCCCATAGAAAACATGGGGGGGGCACAAAACCTGGGTAGGCCTGGCTGGGGGAGGTCATGTGACTGGGTAGAAGTGAGTGATGTTGAGTTGGTCATACCCACCCAGATTTTGTGGCTCCCAGTGTTTTGTTTTCTGTGGGAAACAGACCCAAGTGGCTCTTTGAGTATTTAAGGTTGCAACCCCTGACATATATCAATCTCATAGCTCGGATTCCATCTGAAAGGCTAGACTGCTCTCTGGACATCCATTTCTCCACAATCCATCACTGAAGCAAAACAAAATAATGATATTTTCAAAAACTCCTGTCTCTAATTGTCATTCATGAAGAATAGGTGATGCTACTCACATCTATATAATTTAAATATCTTGGATTCTTTTTCTATGTCTCCAATACTTGGTTTGAAGAAATAAGATCATAGAATTATAGAATGCATAGACGTCTTCTAATCTGATTCCTTATTCATTGCAGAAGCCACTAGAGCAGGGGCTTTCCACGCTGTAATATCTCTTCTATCATGGCATATCTCCTTCTCTATTCCTTCAAGTGTTAAGGATATCATATTTATTATGTGATGATATCAGAAAAGGAAGCTCCTGTACCAATATAATATTGTAATGCCATAAAGGTAAAGCTGTGGATGCACAATAGTATCAATATCACAATTTATTGTAATGGGAGAATACAAAATTGCATTCCCAGTATATGGATTCATGACTCCATTGCAGTCAAATATTTGCAACCTATAATTGAAGTGAGGATGGGACGCTGTTCTGTCCTAAAAACAATATGCCCCCACCAATTGTAGTCTATCTATATAGATTAATAGTTAGAAGATGCCTGTCTATAGCCAATGGATTTGATCAAGTGGTTGACTCTGCTCCATTATATGGCAGTATTATTTAAGAGGACCATATTATTTGTCTACATTTGGTCTATTCATACCAATTAATATTTCTCTTGAATTAGATTCTGATTCATTTATTAACATATATTCAGTTGAGGAAACTATTATTTCACTACTCTGTTATAATTCTGACCAAAAAGATTCTTTCTCAAGACATGGCAAGTGTATCAGCTTGACCATAAACCCTATTATTATGACAGTGCTTGCCAAATATAAACCTGTTTGAAGAGCATGACTGTTTTCAATTGCTGTGTGTCAATAACTTCCAAGATAGAAACAATCGTGGCATGAAATTTATCGTAGCATAATATCTGCACTGCATGGTCTTTTGTTCATGGATGTTGTGAGAGAACTAACTGTGGAACTAGAACAGTGCAAAATTGGCCTTTGCTGTGCATAAAGCAGAAAATATTAAGGTTTAGCTAATCTACGTTAAGGGATTGTGAGTATCTCCTTTCACAGAGAGGTTTCTATCTTATATTCCCTCCTACTTCTTTTACCAAAACTCACTGAAGCAGGTGTTTCTCTGTGCTTTCAAGATCAACAATCATTCACTGAGTTGATTGGGGGAAAGGAGGCGGGAACCCTAATGTACACTTAAATGTTTTCTTTTAGCTGAATAGAAAAAGAAGGCACAGAAGCAAGGAAGTGGTGTTATTTGCATTAGAAACACTACAAAAACACTATTACTTGATAATCACACTTTGAGAAAAGAAATGTCAGCGTTAGGGCCGATTCCAAGAAAACGGAGCCACATTTCTAGAGTGACTCATTTTTCTACAGTGAATTTTGCAGACAAAATTGTTGAGACCTCCCCACCCCCCATATTTATCTATGATTGCTGTAACAAACAAACCCTTCCTTATGATAAGCAACATGTATGGCTTAACTACCTTTCTTGATTCATTCAGCTGCATTTTGGAGGTTTTTTTCTTATATTATTTTTTAATGAATCTCTCTTTTTTATATAAAGTTATTGATTATAATTCTGTTCTTTGTGTTCCAGCTATGTATTATCTACATTGCCTTTTAATGTACTGAGGAAGGAAGGAAATGGTAAAATAGAATATTCATAAAATAACCTTTAAAAGTCTTGAATCACTTTTTAAGGAGAATTGCCAATATAGGTAGCCAAATGAACTGGCCTTTCAATATGAGTGCAAAACTGTAGAAAAACAGAATTTTAGATTTTATTAACTAACATTTTAAGATTGTTGGAATCCTAGAATGACAAGAGAAAGGGAAGGAGGAGCAGAGAGAGAGGGAGAGGGACTGAGAGAGAGAAAAGAAGGATACAAAAGAAATCCACATAATTGTAGATTTGTTTTACATAAAAATTCTTTGATTTACCAGACTGACCTTTTCTATGGCATAAATAAAATCAATGGACAGACTCCTACACTCACAGTTGCTCTTAGTATTTTTTGTTTGTTTGTTTTTTAATGACGAATAGAACAGCATAAGACCACAGGCAACACTGACTCATCCATAGTTTGACTGCTAGTAAAATGTTAGCATATAAAGGAGTAGGAATTGAAAAATAGAAATGGGAAGGATAAACTTTCAGTGGATGGGAAACCATGGCTGATTTTTCATATATAGGTCCAAATATGGATGCAATTACTTTTGAAATTTTGCCAAACACCTTTCCTTTATAATGACTCTTGTTGTGGAGCAATAAATCACAGCCTGGAGATGGTATGGCTGCCATGGTCATAGGTATTTAAATTTACCTATCATTGTGGTGTACTAGTATGACTAATTTACAAAGTTTTATTACAATGCTATACTTTCTGGACGAGTATACTAGGATACTGACCAATTCTTTGTTTAGTTCAGAAAGATGAGAAAAGCCAGTGATTCTTGACAGAGTTTTGCAACCTCTTAATAAACAACACATTTCTTTTAAGTTGATCTGACAACTGCCTAGTTATTATGGCCACTGAGGATATGCCTATTCAGTATCTTCAATAACTCTAAAAAAAGAATCCTAAATATTTATTGGCAGGGGAATGGAGGGAGAGATAAAGATGAAGAGAAGAGCAGATAACATAGAAGTTCCATGAGAACCTGTAAGGCTATTTATTTCTGCACACCCAAACTTCCCCAGGTCTTGTCTATCAATATAATTAAGAGGCAATAGTCTGATAAATAGTAATGCACATTTTTGCCTATTTTTAACAACTTTAACCAAATAAATCTACCACATTTTTTACATAGAAAGAAATTTCTAATTCTAAAGAAATCTTTATAAAGATTCTAAACTGGAAAAAAAAATCAATTCAAAATTTGTCTCCACACACTATAGTGGGATCATATTACTGCCACATGCATTTGGACACTATGACTAAATAACAATAACAATGTAAACTGTTGCCAATAGAAAGTTCTCAACCACTGCCCTAAATAATATATCAAGATTTGGGCATTTGGAAACATTATTAATCTGAAAGACGATTGAGTATGAGCTTCTTATTGCTGGTCTTTTGAATTCTATCCTTAGGCAAATTTTATTTTCAGTATATACTGATAATATTTGTGGAAACCAATTCAGGGCCACTGGTTACTTCACCTTTCAAATTCACCTTGAGCAAATGGTTCTCTCATATAGAGCCTAGGTGGCGCAGTGGTTAGAGTGTTGAACTGCAGGCCACTTCTGCTGATTCAATCTAGCGGTTCA
>JANHFL010004675.1:12092-30050 GCA_032468155.1 Oxyrhabdium leporinum
TAAGAGTATTGCTTATAAGCTGTAAACCGCCCCGAGTCTTCGGAATGGGGCGGTATATAAATGTAAAAAAAAAATAATAATAAAATAATATTTAGTATCTCTTACTCTTTTCATATGGAAATGGTCTCAATAGGTCCATTTTCCTTTCCAACTTTTCCTTTTTGCTTTTAAATAATTGTTCTTCCCTGAAATGTTATTGATTCATTCATCCAATACAGCAATTATACACAGAGATACATAGTGTCAGCTATCCCAGGCAGAAAAGACAGAAAATGTGACCAGACGAGCTAATTCTAGTTTGTGAGATTACCCTAACAGAATTTTGCAGTCTAATAGTACAAATCTTCTGGCATCTCTTTTCCTGGATGATAGGTTAGGGAGGTTCCTGTCTTACTTACTTTCTCTGCTGTTATGTATAGCTGTGGCCTATAGCTTTTCTTAACTGACCAATTTCTAGACAGCATCTCTTCTCTTATCTCCTAAGGTCATTTCCACATTCTAATACACCAACAGAGATGTTACTACATACAGCCTGACTATTTTATCACTATCATTTCTTTCTATATTACTATGATTTCTCCATTAACAATGCATGGTTTGTGTCTCCATGCATGCATACACCTCATTTTATATTCCAAAACAGAGTGGAATTTTGTCCTTTGTGTTGCATTTCAATTGCCCTGAACATTACCAAAAATGACAAATGTTAGGCAGCTGAATCCTGACAATAATGTAAATCAATGAATAATGTCAAATCATACTGAGGGAGAAAAGAAATCTATGGTCTTCAAAATGTTGTCTCAATGAGTATGAACTGAATTCATATGTAAGGGAGGTTGTATATTTTACTTTTTATTTCTTTTCCTTACAATTACTTTTCCTTAGTAAAATTAATTAAAGGGCTTCCAAGTTCTGAAATCAGTTAGAAAGGATAACATGATACACTAGAAATGTCTTGTTTAAAGCTTATTTTTTCTTAAAGTAAATGTTTTAGGTTTTTTTTTAAATAAATACAAACTACAGCTATAAATATGAATATTCTGATCTTGAAGGAACATGTCTTTCAATTGTCTAGAAATCCATGAGGAGTGATCGACCAAAGGTAAATATTGTTTGTCATAACTCAGTATTGTATCTGGTCAATTAATTGCACTGTATACATATGCTGAGATCTGCTTCTCTGCAAGAAGAAAGCTATTTAGAGACCAACAATCACCACATGGTACCTGCCACTATTGGTGAATATATTGTGCAATTTTCTTATTGTCATTTAGCCATAGTCAGAAGAGTCAAATGTAGAACACGTCTCCAATAATACTTATTACTAACAGTAGCACTATATAATTATAATATAATGTATTATATTACATATAGTAATATAATTGTAATATAGTAATATAATTGATTTATAATGTGATTCAGCTATTTGGGAGTATTTAAATCAACATGTTAGATATTCTTCTTCTTGTTATTCCATATCTGTCATCAGACGTTAACGATCATGTTGGCGATCCTATTTTTATCAAGAGCTGCACAAAAAAGTGCTGCTGGGTTTTGTCCAAACCAGTCCCTTAGATTTTGAAGCCATGGTGTTCTTCTTCTGCCTGAACCTTGTTTGTCTTCAATCATTCCCTGGAGGATTAAGTGAAGTATGTCTTATTTTTCCGGGTGTCACATCACATGTTTGAAATATTCTAACTTTTGCTTTTCAGTGGTTATGATGGTGTTCCTTGGCTTTCCTTACATATATGTTAAATATATGTAATAAAAAAAATGAAATAAAATCAGGGACATCTTTGTTTTGTGCTGCCCAACATACACATTTGTGCCTTTATTTTAAAATGTGCATGAGCCTGTGCTCACCTGCTGTTTCTGTTTTTGTTTTACATGAGGGTACCAATTACCTTGCTGTAGATTATAACACTAAAGGGAAAAAAAACCCCAATCCAGGCATTTCACATTTTCATTACAGGTATTTCAAATCACTCTTTATCATTATGGACTTGACATCAAGCCTGTTTAGCAATACTGTATATATAAAAAGCATCCATCTGTTTAATGCCCTTTATTTTTTTCTTGCCCTTTGGTGGTCTTGCATCATCAGTGAGATTAAAAGATTCTAAAACAATGAGGATGTTTAAGATGTATTAACTTACATGCTTTCATGAAATGTGGTCTATTGCATCAAATGCATTTACTAAAATTCTGAGAAAGTATTCTATACACAGACATGTTTGAGGAGAGAATAAAAAGTCCCACTGGTGATAGAAGTAAATAGTAAAAGAAGTGAGAGACTGTAAAACTTACCTGTCATTAGTGGTGGTTTTCAACTGGTTTCACAACCGGTTCAGTGATCACACGTGTGTGAACGCACCTAACACACGCTTTGCACATGTGCGAAGCTTCAAAACAACCAGCTTACCTTCTGTGTAGTAACATAGTAGCTACAGCTGAAGTGCGGCAATCGGCTCTGCCGTGCAAATCAGCTGAGAGGATAAAGGAGACAAAAGCGCAGGGGCGAGTGGGCAGACCCAACTGATCTTAGGAGCTACCAGCTGGCCAGCTGATCGATCATTGGAGCTACCGGTTTGATTGAACCGGTGCAAACCTGCTGAGTCCCACCCCTGCCTATCATGATAACAACACACACATACACATAATCACAATAACCTTGTCAATATATTCAGACATAAGTAAACTAGGTCTTTGTTAATCCTAAGGAAATGCTATTCAATTTTTGATGTATTTAACTTCATTGTTTTGCACTGAAAATGGCTTATAGCTTGTTCTCAAAGTGCTAGAGTAGAATGTGCTGGATAAATTCCCTGCTGGATTTTGAATGTTGCCATTTCTGAAATTGAATTTCTGTATTTTTCCCTCTTTTATATAGATATTGATCAGGTGGTCCAGTGTAAAGTGCAGTAGGGCATGACCCTACGTAGAGAGACAATTCACAAAAATGCAATATGAAGTGTGTGAGCTTTTACAGTGCTACAAAGCTCCTTTATTTGTTACATATTCTTTATACAATATCCTATAATGACAAGGGCTATGCAGGTCTTCAGAGACCTATTTTCACTTTGCTGAATATTTATTTGAATTTCCTCCACTCGCCCGCCCCTTCCCCCAAGCAAAGTGGCACTATGTGCAGCAAGAGAGATTATAGGTAGTCATCGGCTTATGACCCTTATGGTTCAGCAACCATTCAAAGTTACAATGGTGCTGAACACAGGGGGTTTAATAATTGATCCTTAGAGTTCTGGCTGCTGCAGGGTCCACAGAGTCATGTGATCACAATCTGAGCACTCAGTGACCCTTTCATGATTACAATTTCACGGTGAGCCATGGTTATGGGATCATGATTTCTGACATTCCCTGCCAGCATCCTACAAGCAAAGTCAATGGGAAAGCTTGCAGGAAATTGGAAGTCACTCCCACTCCTGTCACTTTTTGGTTTACACACACACACACACACTGTAGCAGCTTCCCACAGCATTCCCTGCCTCCCTGCCTCAGCTACATTTCTACCATGCTTTGTAGTACCTGCCCATGGCATGCCTCTATCTCTCCACAGCACCAACACATCTCTCTGTGCTCCAGAATGCTTGCCTGTGGCATTTTCCACCCAATTTAAGAATCCCATTAATTTGAAGGAGATTTAAAGTACTTCTTTAAAGTAGTGGCAGGTTTGTTTTTTTTCAGCTCACCCCTAAGAATAGCAGAAGTGCTTTAAGTATGCAAAGCATCAAACAATTTTCAAATCATTTCTGAAACATGCATATATCCCTGATCTCCACTAAAATCAGTCTTTATTCTAGCATTCTGCTATATGTTATTGATTCTATTCTTGACTGACATGTGTACATGTACACCTAGAAATCTTAAAAGGTGCATTTATTTAATGTGTTATATAGATTACATATTCAAAGATAAGATATTTGGAAATATGTAAAGTCCTGTTTTCTAATTATTTAAACAAATAGGAAAAATAGTTGAAAGAAATGCACACTTTTTTCCACTTCATAATTGGTAGCTTCACAAGACTGAGACATAATGCCAAATGCTGACAAAATGTTGTTTAATTCTACCTCTCTGCTATGAATGCAATGCAATGACATAATAACATTTTTCCGTCTACAAAACTACAATCTAAATATATCAATTCATTTATGCCTTTACATTCAAACTCAAAAACTTCAACAAAACTTCACATCTAGCAGTACCCATGATAGAAATTTGTATGAATTCAGCCTTGCTGATTTCTGAAATATATGTATATGCAATCAGGAAAGTGCACAAATGTTAATAAATACTTTTTAAAAGGATTTAAAATCTATCTACTTTGCCATGCTACAGCAACTTTATACCAGAGCAGCTGAGGAGATCAACATTTAACTTATTGTCTTTTCAGCATAAAATGCCTAAGGGGATCAAATTTATGACAGTAAAAAAGCAGTGCTGTCAGTCTTCTCTTTTTCAGTTTGTTTGCTGTTCTGAGTCACTGGTCTGAAAATGTATAGAACTGGAAAAGGATAAAATAACAATAATAATAAAAAATCTGTAAAACTTTTTCAGCAGGTATCAGTAGGCTTTGAAATAGACCCTGAAAAGTATTTGAGAAAGAATCTAAATTACATAAAATTTGTGGCCGATCTCTGAATAACTTGAAACAGATTTTGTTTTAAAGGAGCAAACATAGCCTGTAGGAAGAGAAAGTACTATCCAGATTTCTCTATCTGAAAAGTTGTTGTTTTTTCATAAAACAAAACTCCTTAAAAATACAGCCTTTGAGTTACAACCATTTGTTCCAGCAATCATTCAAATTTACATGGTGTTGAATGAAGGGACTTGTGATACATACCTGAAGTTATAGCCATGGCAATGGTACCATGATCACATGATAGGAAATTTGGACACGTGGCAGCCAGGTCACACTTAGAACCTTTGGGGTGCTGCAAATCCTCCAGTACAACATCCTCTCTGAACTAGGCCACCTTGCACAGAGCCACTTGGCAGCAGTGCTAGGGCTGGGACTGAAGTAGAAGCATGGGGCCTTCAGCAGGCCTACCACTACCCCAAGCCTCACCTTCAGCCCTAGACTGCTATTGCCACTGACAAATGCCACCTAACTCCCCCCCCCATGTGCCTATCTTTCCTGATCTAGACCACCCTATACAGTGACAATTGACGTCAACACCAAAGCTAGGTTTTGAGTAAAAGTATGGTTCCTTAAATAGACCTTTAATGTGGACTATTACATTGGAGAACTGCAGGGAGGAATCTACAGGAAGAAACAAGCAGCCATATTAGGGGTTCTTGAGTAAAAAAAGGCAGAGAAGAATGAAACAAAGCAGAAGCCTGTTTGGTTTTCTTCCTTTTCTGATTGCTCCCCATTCCAATTTCACAGTATACCATAACATCTCCACAACTTGCACAGAGCCTGCATTGGGCCTTCCAAGTTCTCCCAGTTCGCCCAAGATATCCCCACTCTCCTTATCTGTGGCTCCAACCACTTAAGGATGCACAGGCTCACTTAACAACTGCAACTAGGTATGACTGGATTGCAGTCGTTAAGGGAAATAGTCACATGATATCTCACTCAACAACTGAGATTTTAGTCCCAATTGTTATAAGTAAAAGCCTTTGTTTTGTTCTGACACTTTCAGCATGTGCAATAAAAACAGTAAAGAGGACTTGATAGTGTTTATTTAGACATCCATGCTGTGGGTATAATTATATTTTTATATGAAATAACTCAGGAACAACATACATGGATTTTCTCTGTCCCATGCCCCAGTTGATCATGAATGGCTTTTCAAAATTATTCATCAAATTTTGAAACAGAAAAGTTAATTAGATTTCTTTTTTTACATTTTTCCAGGGAAAGAACTTTTCCTTTAGTTTCTAAATGTGCATAATTCCCTTTCACAGTGAGAATAGAACTATTAGTGGGGTGGAAAACAAGTAGAGTCTTCATGTTGTACTGTAAGGACAAATAAAAGCTGTTCTCAGTTATCTTTAAATAGTCAAGTCACATACAAGAAAACCAGTGTGTGTGTGTATGTATGTATGTATGTATGTATGTATGTATGTATGTATGTATGTATGTATGTATATATATATTCAGTCAGTCAGTCAGTCAGTCAGTCAGTTTAGAGACTGTCTGATTACAAATGACTTACATTAAAAAAAGAGGGAATAATTAAAAGAGACAGATCATAAACTGCCATAAGACAATAAATGTATGTTCCTGTCAGGATATTTTAGAATGAGGAAAAGTTTTAAACCATCATATAGCATGGATCAAAATGCCTTTGCATGTGTAAAAAAGTAAAGTTTAAAAACATACATTTCACCAATGGAAAATGGATGCACTGCATTATGTATTTTCTAGTTTTTTAACCCTACAGAGGAAGGGAAGAAATACTGTATGTTTAGAACCCTTGCCCTTTCATCGCTAAAGAAGTGTACTATGTTCTTTTCAGAATTCCAGTCAAAGGAATTTTCCAAAATAGTTACATTTGTTGCTATTAAATAAAAGAGTTATTCATTTGTTTCTGTTGCTTGTGAATCATATTTTTCAAAGTTTTACATACACACACGCCTACATAGATGTATTGATTCAAAGTGTTGATTCATTCAAAAAGCCTCGCTTGTTTTCTAAGGATTTGGCTTTACCTGCTAAATCATAGTTTTGATTCATTGTATCCTGCTTTTTTTCAGAATTCATAATTGCTAGTTAGGTGCCAATTTCTACGTAGGAGAGCTTTCCCAGTTGTTATCATGGTTACTTATACAGCTGCCATATTCTGGACCATTGGAATTTTCTAAATACTTGTTCAAGAAAATGCCACATCTATTAGCTGAATTTGAACAGAGCCTATGTAGTGCAGATAATATGCAATTCTTTTACTAGATTCTAAAACATTTGGTGAGTTAAATTACTTTTTTTTGTAGGTTATGAATCTTGAATATATAAAGAAATAAGTGTTTTAGTGTTTCCTGATAAGCACACCATACCTTCATTATTCCTTATTCTTCATTTTTTTCCCCACAGGCTTCTATACAAACCTAAAAGGATACGCATATTTTAAGGAGTTGATGCATTAAAGTTAATGTTTTCTAAAGATATATCCTTCTGAGACCATAAAGCGGTACAATCTGAAAACTGCAATCCCTTCTTCCTATCTTAAATATACATTTACTTCGAGATTTTAGTCCCATGAAATTATTCAGTAATAAATATATTACTTTAGTGTTAATATATATTGTTAAAGGAATAAATATACACTCTACTGTGAAGGATAGGACTTGCTGACTCACAGGGAATATTCATTGTAGCTTTTAGCACCTAGAAATTTATTATTCTGAAATAATAGTGTAAAATCAAAGATTCATATCAAAGGAAAAATGTTTTTTATAGTTCTGATCCAGTTGAGTAATGCTCCATTGCCAATAGGTAAGAAACTAGTAGTCAGGTTAATCAGAGAAATGGAATAATTTAAAATTTTCTCAACAAAATTTTTATTATTAAACATTTTCATGTGAATAAGTAAAAACATTATTACTTGGCTGACATATATATGCACTCTATTTTTAAACAAAGAAATAAGCCAATGACAATTTTATGTCTCTTACTTAATGTATGCCCCCAAATTAAATCAAGAACGAATGTGAAGTGTCAAAGAATCTGTTTGCTATACACATCTCAAATAACCTGCCATATGAACAGATATGTTGATTAAAGCTTTCTCTGTTAGAAGTGTCAAAATGTTTATTCTCTGGACTGTTCTTTTCCAATATATCTGATCTGATATACAACCATCAATCAACAAACTCATAAATGTGTCAATAACACAGCTAGGTTTAAAATATTGAAGAATGAGATCTTCCCTTGTCTTTTTTGTTTGTCTTAATTTATTGGAGACACTATTTTTTATTATTGCAGTTGGAGATGTTTTTATATCTATAGTATATTTTTAGAAAGGACATATGAAATACAATGATCTTATAATTCTTTCTCCCTTGTAAATATGGAGCCAGGACTAAAGAAAAGGCACATATTTCATCCTAAAATAGTTGACCTACTTTATTTATTTTTTTAAAAATTGGAAATTCTTCTCATAAAAATGCCACTATGGAAATTTAACTGACATCCTTTGTACTTTCCCTCATGTTATATATTTTAACTGCTGTCATTTTTACTTAATGCATTGAGGAAAATAATTCACCTTGTATAATACTGTCAAATTTTCTTATATAATCCCAGGGCACATCATTGTGTCTAAGTTGGGTGATTGAAATTTTACTGCAAAAGCTGATTAATTAGTTTTCTTCTTTTTAATCTATTTATTCATCATTTATTGTATGCCTTTATAAAAAAATATTTCAATTTTTCAAATATATTTGAAAAATTTGTGCATATATTTGTGGAATAGAAGTTAATATTTGACCCACAATGAAATGTATTAGCAGAACTTGAAAAGAAGATGAATAAAATAAACATATTTATTTTTTGAAAACAGCAATTCTTCCATTCTTACATCAATATGCTTGTAAGAAAGCCTTAAATTTGGGAACTTCTAAAGCACCAAATCATTTAATTATTTAGGATATCTTGTTGAGCACTAAAAGTATAAATATATCTTCTTAAGGTAGCGAATAGAAGAATTTGTATAATTCTTATTTTATTTTTTTAATGATATGTGGGTAAGATCTTGTGAGACAGGCTGAAGAGATGCTGCCTAGGGAACAGTCAAATCAGAGAGGGCATATCCTGCAGCTGGATAGTGAACAGAGGAAGACGTTCAGAAAAGACTCATTCTAATTTTCCTGGTTGTAAAGGAGATAGAGGAAGATTTGTATTTGCAAAACTCTGTTAATGCAGCTAGTAACACTTATGTAAACCACTTTAGGAAATGAGGAATTGTTTATAGATTTCGTACATTCTAAGTTGTGAATCTAAGCAAATTTAGCAGTTGGCTTCTCTGAGCCATAGAGCTTTAAGTGGCCTCTCCCTCTTTCCCTTTTTCAGAGATCTCTTGGTTCCTCCTATCCTGCGTCGTTCCCCCACTGGGTTGATGGTTCTGTTTCATCAATATATTGGGGAACATACAGGATGACCAGAGCTATGAAGAAAAGTGCTCCAGCATGAAAGAATGGACTATAATTGTAACTTAGTTTACAGTGCCTGTGGCATATTTGTCTTCCTGCCTGGGGGTTGGGGGAAACCGGCATATATTTGCAGTCAATGCAACCTTGTTGCAGTCCTTGAGTAAAAGATGGGAGTTTTAAGTGGACATCCTTCATTTGGTAGAAAAGAGGTAGGATTTATCAATGCAAAAAAGAAAAAAAAGGACAGTTCATAACAGGAACAGAAAGTGAAAACAATTCTCCATTAGGAAAACATAAACAGAGGAGCAAGCACAGGGGATGACAGTAACAATTATAACTGCTGCAATAAATATTCTATACTGCATAAACTAAGAAATATTTTCAGATTCCTGCAAGGGAGACAGGTTCTAAGTGTTCAGAGAAGGAAAAAAAATACAAAATGGGAGACAGAATGGTGGATCCCTAAAGGGCAGAGAAGACATAGCTGTGTCCTGTAAAAGACAAGTCTTGATTACTGCTACATGGAATTGAAATAATTGAACTAAGTGGAATAATTGAACTGGATCAGGAACAATGCAGGACAAATTCCAAAACATATGGAAAGACTATTTGTGTTAAAGCAGATAAAAGAACAATAAAGGCAATATTGTTATTACTGTCTACTGTCAGTCGGTTTATTTAGGAAAAGATATTGTGGTGCATTCTAAAATGAATTGTACATCTTTCAAAGTGGTTTAAAGTGTTACTTATGGGAGACATTAATTACCTTGACAAATATTGCGAAAATAAAATTTGTCAACCATCGTGCTTTCTGGAAATTCTTGACTTGTCTCACTCATTTTTTTCCTACAAGGTAAAGAACAACCAAAGATCCTTGAAATAGTATTAATCAAAAGAAATAAGAGTGCTCTACTAACCACAGATTAATAATGTATCAGCTAAAGGATTTAGAGTACCTTAATAGATATTACGTTCAACTGACCTCAGTCCTTCCAAAAAGTCATGTCCCCCATTTCTGTTGCCAGTCAATTGGAGCCAAAGAAGCAAGGACATGATAGCTCTTCAAATACCTGAAATGACGTCATGTAGGAAAAATCAAAACCTATTTTCTCTTATTCTAGGTGCAGAGTTCAGAATAATGGATTAAGTTACAGGAAGGCAGATTTTGATTGACTCTAAGAAAAACTTCCTAGCAGCAATTTATTCGCAGAAAATTTTCCTCAAAAAAGTAGTAAGCTCTCCTTTATTGGATGTAGTTTAGACAGCTATCAAACTGGGATGTTTAATTTCTATTCCTGCACTAACCAAAGGGAATGGATTGAAAGGTCGTTCTATGATTCTATGAATGAACTGCAGAAGGAAGCTGCAGCTTCTTCTTTCCCTGCTTCTATAGAAATATGCCTTCATGCTCTATTATCAAAGTCCTTTAGTTCATAGGTAGTTTCCTCAATTGTAATGAGCGTGTAAGATTTTCCCAATGTATCTGATTCTGTCTAAAGTGTGAAAATAATTCCATTGTCTTCATTGTAGCAACATCATCACCGTGACTTTTATTGTTCCACACAATAAAATAAGAGAAGCCATTTATCTTGAGGATATCTGCTCTATAACTCCATTATGGCTGTTAAGAAGTTTAATAAGTAGTACTATGTGCTAGTTGGGTCAGTGAACACCAACCTGCACAAATTTATTTCTTTTAAAAAAGTAACAGTTTTTCTTCTCTTCCTGGTATATCTGTTTTATGTTATAAACCAAGAATTAAACTGGACTAAATTTGGCTGAACAACAAATGTGAAAAATAAAGCTGTACAAACTATAGATCTTATTGGGAAATAATTAAGCCTTGCAGTAGCTACGTCTAGGTAATCCTAATGAGAATGTAATTTAAGAGATGATCTATGCCAAATTATTTCAATATATTATCAGTATGAAGAGATGTCTTGACAAATAAAAAGGGCTTTCTTCTAACTATTCTCATTTCTTGTATTGTGGTTGCCATAAGAGAGGAATAAAATAGGCCAACTGAAAAATAGGTACTCATTATCTGGACAATGGATGGATACACTGAAGCATACTTGACTTATTATTAAAGCGAAAAAAAACTGAGAAAGACTTCCATGATCAATATATAGATATTGACAATTTTGTTAGAAGAATAAAGAGAAAAATAAGAGATTGATTCTTTTCTAAAAGAAGAGATTAGGGTTGAATGGGAATTTTCCATTGTACTTCAGGAAAATAACCTAGAAAGTACAACAACATTACATTTTTTTTTGTCTAGGAGTCAAACTTCAACTATATGACAGGACTGAGTGGATCTGAATTTTGGGACCAACTGGTTCTAGTACTATGCTAGACTATCTTTGGTGCTGGATTGAATTACATTGTCCCAGATAGAGTACAGAACTTGGGGGTCCTCCTAGGCTCACAATTCATGCTGGATGAGCAAGAGACAGTCAAGGGATGGGACGGGCAAGCGCTGAACAGCTTTTTCTCATGCATCAGTTGCACCCATTTCTGGATTAGCAGGCCCTATTCACAATCAGTCATGACCTAATTACCTCCAGATTGGACTATTGCAATGCACTCAGCATGGGCTTTTCCTTGAAGAGTGCCCAGGAGCTTTAGTTGGTACAGACTGCAGCAGTGCCAGTATTTATATGCATTATAAGAGCAGTACATGCTACATTCCTGGTTAGTGAGCTACATTGATTGTCCATATGCTTCTCAGTCTAATTCAAGAGGCTGGTTTTGCCCTATAAAGCCCTATAAATATCAGGCTATCTGATAAACAGTTTCTCCCCAGTTTCATCAGCCCAGTCCACTAGCTCTGGCAGAAAATGCATGCTGTGAATAGCATCATCTAAGGAATTAATCTAAAACATCTGAAAACACTGGATTCAGAAAAACTGTATCAGATTAATACCTACTATCATGCAAAATAAATTACAATGTGAGATTATTGCCAGACCAATTTTATCTAAGAAGTTTTCATACCAGATCTTTCTGGTCCACTGTAAGCATTACTCCATAATGTGTTTATGATATCCTGGGTTAGTCCTGGAACCATCAGTGTAAGCATGAAAAAAAAAATGAAGTGAAAAATATGACTAAATGTGTTATTGTTTTGATTGTAATTTACAAAGAAAAAGGTATTGATATCGCTTATTGCTTTTATATGTATTTGTATGATAAAAGGCTCTTATCATACAACTTTTAAAAAGAGCTTCTTTAAAAACATTGTTGCACAATCAAGCTGGTATTGGCATTAGAACATTGCAGTATTGGCTTACTTATCCAATATGTGTTGTGAAAGCAAGTTAATCAATTGACTTTAATGCAGTTCACACTACCTTAATCATCTTCCTCCAGTTACCCTTACTAATAGCAAGGTGACGGTAATTAGTTATTGATGGCAATCTTTGATATCAAGAACACAGCTACAGATCCTATTGATATTGCTCCCTAAATGTCTGTAGACTCAAGCAATACAAATTATACATTTACATAATGAATAAGCAGAAAAGTTAAAATAGAAAAGCTCATAAGAGTTTAATTGGGAGGCTGGTAGCAAAAAATTAAGTATCACAATAGTAAGAGAATAAGGCTAATCCTCCCTTAGAACACTATCAAAATTGTAACTTCCTTACATTTCCCTATGATTTGTGTCTATATTATAGCTGACAGCAAGAATGAGAAAAAAAACACGACTTTTAATATTATTGGATTCTTGTTATAAACATGGATGGCACAAGAATGTTGTTCTTCTGAATTTGTAAGTACAATAATCATAGTTGACTTGAATGCTAGTCACTAAGTGGAATTATTCGCTGAGCCTTGCCAACAGTTTGTTGATTCCCAAAAACTTACACTCTGCATGTGTCAGGGTGGAAAGTGGAGAATAGCAAACCAGGAGCCAGAGAAGAGCATTTTTACTCTTCTTATTTGTTCATGGTTCTCACTGAAATAAATTCACTGCAGTTGCTTCCTTGTTAGTCAACGTTCTGTTTCCATTATTTCCTGCCATAATATTTTGCTTTATTTAACACTGTTTACTACATGTTGATGGATAGGAGGCATTTTGTGACAGTGAGACAAAAGGGACATACTCTGAGTTCCTGTTGTTCCATATCATAGAACATTCAAAATATTTAATATTTTGCTCCATCTCACAAAGGAGGAAGCCAGCAAGGCAGAAACAGCTTATCTTCAACCAAGGAGGGCTGAACTGGAAATAGTTTGTAGGAAGCCATAATTAACAAATCTGAAAAAAAGAGTAGGTAAAGGTTTAAAAGCAAACCTTGGGACATACCTAAATTAAGAACTAGCTCTTTGATTTTATACATGTATATTAAGGTTAATTATATATGAAATAATATTTATTATTTGTTGTCACCTCATCCCATCTTCCTCCAAAAAGTCCAGAGAGGAGGATGGATCTCCTAAAAGAGAATTGTATGGTAAGGACCTGAATGCAAACTTGACACATCAGTACACAACCCACACAAAACATTTCACTTTAATGTTCTAAGTGGGAATATTTTATTTGATTCTTTTCATTTCACTACAGCAAATTTAATGCCCTGTGTGTTAACAAGGTTATTAAAACTAATATAAAAAGTGTTTATTATCTCACTGGAAAACTGTTCTATATGCTATCCTGTTATAACCTAAAAATCAGATGGTGTCTCAAAGTTTGATTTATGTACCCTGTTTGGTTTACAGCATACCATTCCAATTTTCTCTCTTTTTTTTTGTTTAAAATGTCGAACAAAATTCCGGAAATGCTAATTGGAGAAAATTACACCTTATACTATCTTTTTAAAATTAAGTCATGCCAAATAATAATGCAAACTTCCACTGAGAAACAAGATCAACCATTTTTATTTGACATTTCATTAAGGTTTTTTTTTTTTTACTGTAAACAGAAAATATATTGTATTGTATGACTTCCAAGTGCCATATTTTAGGCTTCCTTCCTTTAAACCTAAATAATCATGCACTTTTGAAGAAGATTTTTTTAAGAGTTAAAGTTGCAGCTTTTAATGCCTGGTTTGAAAATCTGGTGTTTTTTTTTCCAGGAAATATAGCTTGGACTTCTATACAGTTTTCATTTCTAAGTTGGTATTTTCTACAGAATTGAATGCAATGACAAAGGCTACTGTTTTTCAGAAGGAACTCACTCAAGACCATTTGAAAATCCAGTCTAAATGTTGTCATTATGTTTCACAGAATATGCTGGCATTGTTTATGTGAAATTAGAGAAATGAACTAGCTAATAAAATTCATTTGAGAAAGTTGAAAATCAATGTACAATGTCCTTCAAGATAGACTGAAAAATACTTGACAATAGTAGGCAAGAGTCCATCTGTGACATAAAGAGTCTAATAAAGCATTGTCTTGGTATTAATAATATTTTGAAATAAGACTGTACATAAGATGGGAAAACACTGAATCCTTTTAGCCTTTCTTTTATATTTGGTCTTCATTTTATTTTATTTTCAATACAAAGAAACACCAGTGGCAAATTTCTTTATTAGTTTAGTAGACTGTTCATCATATTGTGCAAAGTAATTAGATTATTGTTCTCAAGGAACTGAATTAGGAGTTATTTTGGTGTTCACAGAAGCTACCCATATCAATAGACACTTAATTATGCAATAGAAAATCAAGACACCTATATTTTACTATGTTTCAATTAATATTAAAGCTCATTCTTTTCCCCCGCCATACATCACTTGAAATTGGAATATCAGATAAATCAGAAAAAATCAGTGTCAAGTATATAGGTAACATTTGTGTTAAATATTGTTGGTGAAAATATCCACCAAAGTTAATCATCAGGTATGTAAAAAAAATCATTAAAAACAAGATAATTTAACTTAGACAAACTTGTATAAGCTGATCACGATTAGTTATATCAAGATTGCCATATTTCACTCTCAATTTTGTTTTCCCCGCTTTCTGCTTGGCCATATTTTCAAACTATGCATTTGGTTGCACTCATTCACTGTAAAAATTTCCATGAGACCTATGCCATGGACAGAAGCATTCTTAAAAATAATCAATGCAGATACATCAATGGGCACCACCTTTGTATTCCAGGAATACATCAATCAGTTCATCCAGTGGCAAGGAAGTTAAAGGTCATTCTCCAAACAGGAATTAGATTCTCATAGTGTTTTATTAACCAGCTTTATTAACTAAAAAAATTCATTACAGAAATCTGGACAACTGAATTTGTTTACTCAAGCATAACATTTATTTTTAAGTTGTTTACAGTAGGAATACTTTGATCATCTTGTAAACCACCTGGATAAAACAGTAGGGAAGTGGCTACCAGTTTTCCTGTTAATAAAGGAATGTGCATATTTGCAAACTTGTAATTTTTTTGCAAATTGCCATTCTCTTTCCAACCCCTAAAAATTCCATTACAATAATATATAATGAGTTGAAGATGGCACGTTAGATATGGACAAGCAATCAATTTCTATTCTGTTGCTTTTGCATTCATAAAGCCAGTCTGTCTCAAAAACATCTGCATAAAAGTTTTCAATTAAATACATTCTTAAATATGTTAATTTCAAATATATGTTGCATTGAAATAGGTTTCTTTATTTTTTAATCCCCAACTTCACATTTGATTGGACATTCAGTTTATTTTATGAGCGAAGAATTGTATCACAACATTCAGAAAACTTAAATTCAATAGATCATTTGTACATTATTCCAATAAGTACAATAACATTTACATGAAAGCTCAAATTCTAGAAGAATCTCAGCTTTGATTGGATGTAATTATCTAAGTGTACCATGGCCAAATTGTCACTTGGATATAACATTCCTCTACCTGAATTAAGGTTAACCCAGTCCAACTTTATATTGTGTGTCTGTAATTACATATTGCATACTTCCTCTTTAATTCTGTAATGCTGATTTGTAATATTGTTGAATCTTTCATGGCCATCTTTGCTTGCTGATCTGAATAGCCTCACTGCTAAGACAAATTTAACATTCTGCTACACAGGTTTTTAAAAACTTTCTGCCTATCCCAATGTTTATTCTTCATAAGGTTACATGGAAGGGTTTGGTTTTTGAAGATAATCCATAATAGCCTTTTTTCACCACAACAAAGATGACAAGAAGTTCAAAATATTAAAGAATTTTTGCTACTTGCCACAGACTCTGGAAATATGATAATGTATGTATGTATGTACGAATGATGTATGTTTCATGTATGTACTGAATTTTCTCAAATGGAATTTTTAGCAAAAAAAATATCTGTGTTTCTGTGTGTGTGCGTGCGCGTGCGTGTGTGTGTGTGTTTTATTACATACACAGGACGATACTATTTATAGAAGTAGACATTCTACCTCACTCATTCTAAACAAATGAAATACCTATGTTGGAAACCAAAAGCAGTGCCAGTTATTTCTCCTCCCTCTTACGTCATTAAGTACACTTATCATATAGGGTATTTGGGGAATACAATTTAGCTCAATTCAAGAATTACAAAATGGCTAGAATTCTTCAGGGAACTGATCAAATGAGCCACTCCCCTCCCATGGTAACTGATGATAAAGACACCAATATCTTATTTAGTGCCATGTGTAATACATAGGTTTAGCAATGGTATTGGTTGATTAAAAGTGCCTGTACAGATCCACATAATAGAAAGCTTGTAAATTAAAGAATGAACTGGCACAGAGAGTTAATGATGCTAGTTATTTGGTGCATGTGACACTACTGCTACATGAGCTACATTGGCTACCAATTTGCTTCTGGGTGCAGTTCAAAATCCTGGTAGTCATCTTTAAAGTCCTTTAAATGTTTCCATTATTTACAGGACTGTCTCTTCCCACTTATTTCTACCCATCCTATTGGGAGCACAGGCATGTTGTGGCCAAGGAGTGTCAGCTGGTGGGACTTTGAAGATGACACGTGCCCTCTGAAACATCATTCCTTCTGAGATTACATTTTCACCCAACCTGCTAAAAAGTTTTGAAAAGCTGGTGTGGTACTCAAGCATGTGATAAAGTAGAAATATCAAATGTTCAGCAAAAGGCGGATATATATTCCTTTTTGTCCTTACTCTGGCAAGTATAGCCTTAAATTTAATTTTGTTGAATTTTTGAATATATCATTTCAGGGTGCAGTACTTCCCTAGAAAATACTAACAGCAAGGTAATAAGATCTGCCTGTGACCTAATTTATTGATTAGAATCTCTGCATTAAAGTTCACATTTAGAAAAGTTCATTATACCAAAGGTAAATAAATTGCTAAATACAAGATCTGAAATTATAGAAGAAGTTAAAAAGCTCTTCAAAAAATATAAGATAAGACTCATATTGATGATGAAAGCCTGAATAAATATATCGAGAATACGGCAGTAAAAAGAAAAACTAATGAAAAGCACAGATACTTTTTTTAAAAAAGAAAAACCTTTTAATTATTCAAGAAACACTTCAAAGAACCAATGCAACAAGTTAAGTTTGGGAAAGTGTCAGGCCCAAATGGGCTGATAGGTCAACATTACTAGGAATGAGAGAGAATGGGCGGGGCTTAATAGCAGCGAGACGGGATCTCCGTCGGGTCTCCGATGGGGGGTCTCGCACCGCGCTCGGAGGGGGTCCTAGCGACCTAAATCGTCTCGGAGGGACGATGGAAGAAGAAGCAATGGCGGAAGCCTCGCATGGAGCCTCGCGAGCTCCTAGAGGCAACGTTTTCGCTTCAAAACCCTCCGGCCGGACGGCGGCCATAGCAGTCGCTCTGCAGTTGTGAACAGCCTCGCCAGAAAGAGATGGAAGGGACGCGGTGTGCAGGACTGGTGAGAAAATTTACAT
>JANHFL010004675.1:50930-63924 GCA_032468155.1 Oxyrhabdium leporinum
CAAATCTACGTGGGAAAAAACCCGAAAAACCGAAGATACACATACAAATACCCGCGAAAACCTCAGAAAACAAATATGTATATATATATATATGTATATGTATATATGTGTGTGTGTGTATGTATATGTGTGTGTGTGTGTGTGTGTGTGTGTGTATATATATATATATAAAATGATAGCTTACATTAGTAAAGAATAGATTGTATTTGAAAAAGAAAGAATCACAAAACAAGAAAGCAAACAAATATACAAGTCAAACACAAACACAAGCTTTATCTCTTTTTTTACTACAAGCTGTCAAGCTGTCGCTACAATACCTAGTTTCTGTATTGTCTTATATAATAATACCCAAGGCTAATGAATTGCTTTTTCAGCAATAGCACAGCATATGCCTATATAGCAAAAATTATATTGAGGGATAACTAAACCAGTGTATTGATGCAATCTTAAGTTTAGAGCAAAAGAAGAAAGGGAAGAGAAAGATATTGCAGACCACACAAAACCTTGTATCCATATACTATAGGAAAGTGATTTGATTCCCAGACAAATCTAAAAAAAGATGTTTAGTTGTATCTGAAGATAGAACTATAAAAAATGAAACCCCAACAAATGAAGTAGGATTATACCTCCTCAAGACAATGTCTATTTATATTCAATGTAGGAACACAAAACAGGAACACAATCCTTTCTTTTACATTTTGTTGCTCTAACTTAATAAGAAACATCAATTTTAATCAGGTTTCTCCTCTAAAGGAACCTGAACAGAAGATTGCAAGAAATAGTCAAACGAGGGGATTGTGCTACACCATTGACTGCTTTGATTAGATTTACATACCACCTTTCATTCAGGAACTCAAGGCAGTATAGTCAATACTAGCTCCTTTATTTTCACTCACATCAACAATTCCATGGTTAGGCTGGGCTGAAAGAAATAAATAGGGCAAAGTGACTCAGTAAATGTCTGTAGCTGAGCAGAAACTAGAACTGGAGTTTCCCCCCTTCCAGCCAACATTAACCACTGCTCTACAGTAGCTCTCGTTTATATTAGCCATTAAGTCATACATTCAAAGTTCTCATCCCACAGCATCCCCTGACTTCCTAAGTTACCTAAAATAATTTATTTTACTGAACATTATTTTCAACACCAGCTTTGATTCATTTGTTCCCTTTAATTCTATATTCAATGAAATAAAGCATGCTTGGATGTTGCACAATAACATGGCTGTGACATTGCTGTGCAAGACATCCATGTTGTCTTTCAGATATGGAGTAATAAGCACCATGTTTCTCTTTGGATAGCTACTCAAGTAAAATAGTAAGTTTTATATGCAGAGGTCTACTTGCTAAACAGGTAGTTCTTGATTTACAACTGTTTGTTTAGTGACTGTTCAAAGTTACAATGGCATTGAAAAATGTGACTAATTACCATTTTCACACTAATGATCATTGTGGCATCCCTGTGATCCCATTATCAAAATTCAGATGCTTGGCATCTAACTACTGTAGTGTCCTGAGGTCATGTGATCCCCTTTTTCTGACAGGCAAAGTCAATGGGGAAGCCAGATTCACTTAACAGCCATGTTACTAAGGTAACAACTACAATGATTCCCTTAACAACTGTGGCAAGAAAGGTCGTAAAATGGGGCAAAGTTCACTTAACAAATGTGTCTCACTTAACAGCAGAAATTTTGGGTTCAATTGTGGTCATAATTCGAGGTCTACCTCTATAGAACATGGATTTCTACGGAGAAGCAGGGTTATAAATGGGACATCTAGAAATCAAGGTTATCATTGTTAGATAGCAGGTTCCTTTTCCTCAGTTTAGTAATATCTACATTGTGCTTTGATGGTCAACAGGACAAGTTAAAAACTACAATGTTTATGATTGCCGTTGACATTCTTTAGCTGAAAGGAAGGGTGGGAGGGGTGAAGAGTCATCAATTCTAGATTTCTTACTATAAAACTTTTCGTGCCTGCATGCCTTTATTTTTGTTTCTTTGCTCTTTTAATCCAAAGGTTAGATTTTCCATAGTTAGATATAAATTAATCATACATATCCACTGATCTATTTTTAGGATTTCATAATAGCTCTGCTTGTTATTCTAAAGTGGGAAAGCAGATAAAGATGTATGAATCTTGAATATTCTTCTTCCCAAACTTCCAATAATGTGCGATAGAATAGCTAAATAAAATAAAGCAGTTTAGAGGGGGGAATCTCTCAGATGAGATGCAAGCTGCCTCCATCCAAACTAGTCAATATGTTATTGCAGTTAAGAGGCATGGATCCAGAGGTGGGTGAAATTTATGCACAAGGAATTCTTATGTTCAAACACAACACATCAAGGGAAGAAAAGTATCATTTTCACCTGGGCTTTGCATGGATTGATATTATCATAGGCATATCTCTGAAAAGAGATGCATTGGGGAACAATGTGAAATGCTCCAACCATTCAGTAATGGTTTTATAAGCTATTATGCTGAGACTTGACAAAGAAATGGTGTTAATATTGCAAGTATTAATGTAGAATATGGAGTTGTTTTGAATACACTGGATGTGATCAGTTTGCTCTACTATTTCTCGATGAATATGAATGTATACAAGGACAAATACTTTTTAAGGTAGTTTCCTCTTTTATGCAAACATTTATGTTCTTTATTGATTGGTGCTGGGAAATGAAACACATGAAATAAATACATTTCTGCATTTAGGGCATCATTCATGTCCCCACACCTGCCCCAAGATAGAATTTATTTTAGTTTCACTACAGAAATAATATTAGAGAAGAAATAGCTATAATTTATTGCTTTTATTTGCTAGCTTACATAGAGTTCAGATGGGAACTGAAATTTCTGATGCAATAATACTTGCATTTTCTCCTTATATCGTCATTTGTCAAAATGATACCAAAAATTAATAAAATAACGCTATGGGTTCATCTATGCTTTCAAATTTCTTAATTATAAAATTTCAGAACTATCGAGGTATTTTTCTTTGCATGAATCACTTCCTTGGGTTATGAACATTAGATCTATGCGAAAACTTCAAAACACATGTTTTGCAAAGTGTTTTAGCATGACGGTTTTACATGTAATTTAATGTAAGAGAGTAATGTAATGTTAAATCAAAATACTTCTATTGACACAGCAAGAGAAGCAAAGTGTCGGTTTTATATAAAGTCTATTTGTGTACATCGGGAGACTGCCTAGCAACTTTCAAATTCTGGACTGCTTTAGTGCTCTCATGAAAATTAATATTCCCTGCCAAGCCCTCTTTTACAATCTGACATGAGTACATTTGTTTGTTAGTTCAATTTATATGGCCACCCATGCCAATAAAGGTCTAACCTGTAGTTATAGTGTAATCTAATTTACCACAGTATGCTTTTTGCTAATTAAAGAAAACTAGATTGGTTATGAAAAGATATTGAACTGAATTTCACAATGAGAGGGAAAATAGCCATTGTGACATAAGCATAGGAGTGACAGTAATAGACTATTCCTCACTAACATTCAGGAAATGTCATGATATGACTCCATATAATTTTGAGAAAATTACCATTGAATAATGATCAATAAACATTGAACGTAGAATGCAAGTTTAAATAAATATTGAAGGAAATAACTAAGCTTTGGTTAATATATTATTTCAGAAATGTAGATTATGAAAATGCATGTAAAAATGTACAAGGAATGAATTCTTCATGGGAGCTGCCTTTACATTATCCTCTTGCATGTGATACCAAAACAATAAAACTCTATAACTGCTACTAAAAAAAATGACATTGATTCTGATAGGATTTAGTCCTATGTTCAGTCACTATAAATAGAAATTATATGATGCAGGAGAGTGAAATTATTGCTATTTTAGTGTATCTTTCTCGGAAGAAAATACATTGCATGCCTACTCTCTGATTCTTTTCATACTGTAGATCTTATTCATGCATAATGAAGGCAGTTCATTTCAAAATGACTTCCATATTTTGCAAAAATATAATTAAGTTGCTTTTGTTCTAAACATTAAAAATAAGAAGTAAAATGAAAAAAAGAAGATAAAAAGGGGATAGAAAGACGTTAATTACCTTAT
This sequence comes from Oxyrhabdium leporinum, assembly GCA_032468155.1. Taxonomy (NCBI): domain Eukaryota; kingdom Metazoa; phylum Chordata; class Lepidosauria; order Squamata; family Cyclocoridae; genus Oxyrhabdium; species Oxyrhabdium leporinum. The sequence continues at coordinate 55,015 of JANHFL010004675.1, forward strand.
GGAGTAAATATGTTTACTTAGAAGTTCTCAAATTATTGAAAAAGAAACACTATCATTTCACAAACAAATGCATTCTTGTACATGTTTAAAGCTAGATGTAACTTTTAGTAAAATATAAAAAAAATGGATTTGGAAAATCTTTAAAATCACCTGCATTAATCAAAGCAAATAAAGAGAGATTTCTAATCATCTGCATATTAAGCAAAAGTATTACATGACCTTGACAGAACTGATTGTGTGCTTGAAAGTAGTAATGGTTAGTAGAAAGGAGAACTTGAAAAAAAAGTCATTTTCCCAACATTGGGTAGAAATTATTATTATTTAACTAGTTCCAAAAAGAAATAAGATGTTATGCTTACTATGAGCTTTTAGAATATCATATATTTTTATCCCAACAGAAAATGTGAAACAGCCAAAACATGAGCATGTTTAGCATTTAGACATTTATAGGCTGTAGAAATAATTTGCCTAGTAATAACAATAGCAATAGCAAGCAATTTACAGAATCAGCCTACCAGAGAAACAACCTTGTGAATCTGTTCCATAAGTCACATAACAATCTCAGCATCTTATACATTTAATGCAGTTACTGTGAAGTCTTCTAGGCATGTGTACATGTACAACAAAGCTTGGTGCTGGGAGTCTAGTAGAAGGATATTTTTGCCAATGAGATGCATTGCCAAATGATTTGTACAGAACTATTTATTAACATACAGAAAGAAAATGAAAAGGAATTCTGAAACATCTTTTAGCCTCCTAAGAATGGGGGGAAAATGAATGTGATATGGAATAACTCTTTTTTTTCTTTTCTTTTATGACCCTGTTATCAGGGTGGAGTCAGAGTGACTGAATAGAGCTGAGCATTTACTGACTGGATACTTTCCTGGTGCCTACACAGAGTTTGCAGCAGATCTTTTCTCTCTGTGCCCTGATAGAGAAATATATGGGACTGCCTAGGATTGAACTCTCAAACTTTCTGAATAGGAGGCAAGAGTCGTCACCTCTAGGCCACTGTACCATTATACAATGTGGAATGACTCTATTGACACCCATACCTAGGTATTATGCATTTCAACATGTCCTTTCCAAATAACAAGTGGTATTTAGAAAGGAACTTAGAAATAGTATAAGGATTTTCATACTGCTCTATTAGCAAGAGATCTTCTTTGGGCTCAGACACTAAGGGTAAGTTCTCATAACAGTCTACAAATTCCAACTGTATAGCCATGACTGTGAAAAGGCAACACCAAATTATTTCCATGCTGTTGCCAAGAAAAAAACCTGCATGACTGTTTTCCCTATAGTCATCAGAATTCTAAGTTGATGGAGTATTTATCTTACCTTATCAACATGTTTTACCCGGAGTGTTCCAGTTATGGGGAGAACTATAAATTTGTTCAGCAAAGGGTAAATGCAGGAAGGTCAAAGTTGAAGGAACAGGACCAACACTTAGCATTGCCCAATTTCTCTCTATTTTTAATGCTTCATATTGGGGATATGCATTTTTGAGAATATATAAAATTTTCAAGATAATCCTGTCATTTGTTCGAATTCTCTCCTATAACTGAAATAAAATTATTTTGTCTTCCAGTATCTAGGAAATGCTTAACACATGGAATTATCAAAAACATAGACACATACGTCTAAATTATTTATTCTAAGTTCAGCAGAGGCCCTAGAGGCAATTAAAATCACAAGTAGGATCAAAGGAATTATGTTCTAATGGACAACTGTTTCCATATGTGTATCAGAATAGGTTTTCCAGGTCACCTTTGCTGGGCAGGAATAGCATATTTAATGGGTATCATTAAGAAAAGCAGAATGGAAGCCAGATATATCTGAACTTTAGCACACTCTTCAATGTTCAGCTACACATGTTTCACTGACATGAATGGAAGCTCTTTAAAAATATGGAGGTGCACTTTTAAAACTCCTGTTCATTTCCCTAGGGCATATGGAGAAAAATGCCACAAGGGATTGCATTTCATGCTAACTTCTGTAAAGCCACCCTGAAATTAGAGTTAAAAGAAATATGATCCAGAACTTTTGGCATGCAACAGAGACAGAAGATCATTTGAACTTCCTGCCTTTGCTGATAATGAAGCATTCATGTTTCCACATGTGAGGTCAAACATACTGAGAAATTCCTGCAACAAGTTTTTATTATTCTTTTTAAACAGGATGGTATAATTTTAACAATTTGAAGGATTGCTTGTAGTAGAAGAGGTTATAATTTGACCTCATAATTTTACTTAGGCATCATATCTCTCAGTGCTTAAAAATGTACTTTAAATATACCTTAATTATTTTGATTGCTTTACTTAGCTACTAGATAGTTGGCTGATTTGCAATAGGCAAGAAATGCCCCTTGTAAATCAAGGGTCAGTCTTCACTGTAATCACAAATGACAGAATGAGTTTCATTAACAACATTGGCTTCGACAACTGATTTCCCCCCCCCCTTGTGCGTGTATTTGTGTGTGTTGTTGATTTTTTTTTAAAGGGAATACCACTGAAATTTAGATCTGTTACTAGAATTCAGGTCAGGATTCATATGCATTGATTGATAGAGCTTTATAAAAAAAAGTCAAGGTAAGATAGATTCTATGATCTTCTGGCATTTAGCCAGAGCTATCAATCTTCCACTTCTACAAATGCTAATATTAATCATGTACAATATATTTCTTCAACCAAGGCCCTTAAAGTACTTTCTAAAGTATTCCAACAATACAAACATAATATAATTTGGTATTGTAAGGAATATAAAAAAGGACCAAGCAGGATGAGAAATGCCAACTTTGATAACCTTGAAACTTAACTTTGGAACAAGAATGGGAAAAAAATAAGAATGCTTTCTTCAAACTTTAAGAATCTAATCTCACATCTGAATATTAATGTGCAAGTCTCTGAGTAAGTTACTATACCAACCAGTTCATCACTAATTCATTAGGACTGGCATTTGATCTTATACGGCAGCTTAAAATGTCTTTTGAAAAGTTAAATTAACTAACAGTAAAGAATCTAAAGTGTCAGGCCCTATCAAGCACAAACAATGTCACTCTGGTTAGGCAAATGCAAGCATTGATAGTCCTTTGCAATCCCCTATCAGATTTGAGCTTTTTTTTCCATATCATATCATATCATATCAGTGGAATAAGAGGAACTTAAGAGAAGAGAAGACATTTCTAGTACTTTCAATATGATACATCTTCACTAATAGCAATGAGATCTAACCATACATTAGCCTGAATTTAAGCTTTTCAGTGAATCATGATGTAGTTCAGTACAGTACATCAGCAACCGATTCAAGTACCTAGAAGATTGTGACGGTTCCATTCCTCAGTTAGGCAAGGATATAGAATGGCTTGATGCCCAGCAGATATTGTCCATCCAAGATTTATAATAATCATTGAGACAAGGGACAGCTTTCCATGGCTACATAAAATAAAAAGAAAGAAATCACATAAAGTCTGCATCATCCAAGTTTATTGTCATTTCAAATCCTTACTCCTCCTGAGTCCTATGCCTTAGAAAATATATTAACTTTTTCAGTCTTCTGGCCTTTATATATGCACTGGGTTAAAATTCACAAAATTTCCAGCTACATTGTAACATGGGTATCAAATTGAAAAAGGCTACTGTAATATTTCTTGAAGTTTTCAAATAAATGTAGGAGAATCTCTAAAATCTAGGACTCTCATAAATTTTCCTCTTTTCAATTTTCCCAAACAAATCTTTTTTTCCTGTCATCCTTTTTTCTATTTCCTGGTACTTATTGTAATAAATAAAAGTATTCCCAGTGAGTCAACTATACCAGAGCAAGACATGGTGGAATCATGTTGTAACCATAGATTAAAAGATAAATTTATAATTTCACTTACAAGTGCTGTAAAGAAGAGCAGAAGCCATTTTTTTGTATCTTTTTTCCCTTTCTTTTCTGTTTTTCTTTTACTTTTTGAACAACTTTACTTGAGTGTCCTTCACTAAACCAGCACTGAATTTCAAACAGTAAGCAAGAGGGCTAATCAGAGGTAGATACTTATTTTTAAGGTCAAGTTCATTACTTTCAAGAGTTGAAAATTAATTAGTCTTTAGTTTTAAGAAGAAAAATAATACCAAAGTTAGGATAGTCACAGCTTGCAAATGATGCTGCTGATTTTCATTATAAAAGCAGCTACCATTTTCTAATTGCCTGGGAATTAGAACAACCTAAGAAAATTAAATTAGGTTAAAGTACTCCCAGATGTTTTCACTGGTCACTGCCCTGTTATTAGAAAAACAAGCTTTAAAATTGTTTGACAATTAGAAATCAATTAGAATCTTTTTTCTTAGAACAGAGAAAGTGCATATATATGTATATAATTTTAACTGATGTGGGCTTTGAAAACCAACATGATTTTAATATTTATAATAGTATTTTATTAATACTTATTAATACTATGCAGATGGACATATTTCTCGTAGGAAAGAACAGTATATATCTGATCTTTAACTATTCACACTTAAATGCTTAATGAGCTTAATGGAATTTTAATGAGTTTTTCATGAGTCACTTAGATGGCTAATAAAATAAAATATAACTGATATAGTCATGGAAGCTGTCTTTATGGCAAATGTGTTTTTGACAAAGGATTTAGTTTGCTTGATGTCTGTCATGGATAATGTCACATTATCTGGATCTGAATCATCAGCCTGCTTAAACTGAATAGGACTAGATTTACCAAAGTAACTCTCTGATTACTGGAAACATACTTCATGTGTATTGTTGTCACTTGACTGACATGTTAATGAATATGTTTACAATTTATCTGCATAAGACCAAGAGCAGGGGTGGGATTCAGCCGGTTTGGACCATTTCAAGCGAACCAGTGCTCTGACGATCAGTTGGCCAGCTAACTTCGCTCCAACAATCAGCTGGGCCCGCCCACCTGCCCCGGCATTTTTCTCTCCTTTATCCTCTCAGCTGATTGGCATGGCAGAATGGATTGCCGCACCTGAGCTGTAGTTACTGTGTTACTACATACAAAGTAAGCTTGTTGTTTTGAAGCTGCGCACATGAGTGAAGTATGTATTAGGCGTGTGCACACAATCACCGAACCGGTTATAAAACCAGTTGAAACCCACCACTGACCAAGAATTTATATTGTGTGCTTTGAATGGATCCATGGCTCTAAACCAGGGGTGTCAAACTCACATCGTCATGGCAGTCTCAAGTGACATATTGGACTTTTTTCCCCTTCGCTAAACTGGTGTGGATATGACCAGTGATTTTGACAACCCTGCTCTAAATAGAAATAGCCGAAAGCAGAGATTCCTATGATTCTGACTTTTTTGTTGCAATGACAAGACCTAGCATTGCAACATCACAAATGTGATTTATTTCCCCTTGTGTACATATATAAGATGTCATAACACTTGTTTTGGCATTTGCTTCCTTTTCATCATGACCATCCAGCACCCAAGGCTGATCTAATCTAGAAATAATGTGATTAACTATCTATAAATAAAGCAATTGCATTTTAATTGAAAATCAAATGGAATTTTGTGCTGCCTTTCCAACTTCATGCTGGCTGCATTGCTTTTGAGAGTGAAAACCCCAACAGACCTCTCAGCGGCAGTATATCAATCATCCTGAAAAATGTATTCATCCCTGGTCTAGACTGATTGGCATAACTCTCCAATGCTTCAGATAGTAGTCCAGAATGAACCTGGGACATTTGCATGAAAAGCATGTGTCCTGCTATTGAGCTATAGCTTCTCCCTTGATGGTTAATAGAATATAGTCACTGTGTATATTGCAAGGATAAGATCTTTCAAGAATTTACCAGCTCTATTAAAATTTCTAAGGTGTTTATTTGAATTGCTGTGTCATATTGGATGTCACCCGCAAACTTGCAACAAACAGCTTTGAAGTGGCAATTTCAATATTTCTTTTCTGATCCACTGAATAAGCTACAGTGTAAGCATCTACATTTATGTTAGTTTAACTGGACATTATGAAAATGTAAGCAGTTGTACAAATTTAACATAAAATATAAAATAGGACATTCTTGAAAATAAGGATAGTGTTATCTAATCCTGCGCTCTTCCTAGATTTAAAATTACAGTACAATTTAGGCCTGTTGCTCTAGCAGTGTTTTTGCCACATGAAGGTGTGTTGCAATGAATTGAGGGATGCATCATTGCACCTTGATTAAGATCTGGGTAGGGCTGTTTGCCTCAATGAGAAATTCTGGTACAATGACAGGAGTTTTGACACTTGTGTATTACATGCTTAAAGGCCCATTAACTAGTCAAATAATGTGGCTGTTCTGCTCCATTGTTTTAAAGCAAGGTGCCACATTGCTTTATAGTTCTTCTCTGAAGGAGTAAATGTGACTTTGATGGAGCAACATTCTTTGCAAACCTTAAACTAGTTTCAGCCTTGGCAATCATTAATAAAGTGTTTATATTACAGTCAAACCCATTGATGTAGACAAATCTTGATTCTCACTTTCAGGGAGTGAATACACACACACACACACACGCACAAGCTTAATGGAGTGTGTGTGTGTTTGTGTATAGGTGTGTGTGTGTGTGTGTGTCTGTGTGTGTGTATAAAGGTAATTTTAACTGGAAGAGACCAAATAGATCATAAAGTTTGGTTCTCACTATTAAGCTACTATTAAATGTGTTTTGGAGAGAATGAACCTACATGATAAAATTTGAGAATTAGTGATGCTAACACTCTAAGCAGGAGTGTGAAACTCGTAGCCCACGGATTGAATACGTCATGCACTGGCCATGCCCACCCCAGTTTAGCAAAGTGGGGAAAAGTTGTGATATGTCACATGATGACAACGTGACAACGTTAGTTTCACACCTCTGCCCTAGAATATTGTTAGAAATAGATAAGTGGTTTGATGAGCAAAAAGATATATAGGCATGACAGCAGAATAATAATTTTGACATTTTGTTTTATAACAAAAATTCAGTTAATCTAACTCCTCAAGACAATGATGCTGTACTTGAGTACTATCAAAGATCTGATAGGAAAATAGATAACTGTTGTCTGGAAGAGGTTGGAGTTTAACTGTTTAACTGTCACCATTCATTCAAGTACTATGCAATATCAAGGTCACATGGATACCATGAAGAGAATCAAAGATCAGCTGATATTTTTCCTATAAGACATATTAGTTATGATTGTATATCATTTTTTAAAAATGTGTATAGAAATAATTTTGCAACAATGGTTTATTGGATTCAGTGGACTACTGTCTTTTCCACAATGGATCATTCTTGAATTTTTTTTTCAGCATTGTTCCAATTCAGTATTTTTCCGCAAGTGTAATGATAAACAAAGCACATCAGAAATATCTCTGAAAGATTATAAATGCTCATTATCCTGCTAACATTAATGTTATAAATATGTACATAATTTTGTAAATACGTACAAAAGAACAACTTTAGAGGCAGACTGTATCTAAATACAAATGTAAGGTATCAAATGCTAATGTTCAAAATATTTAGCTTCACATACTATTTCAAGTGAAAATGAAGGTATTATTTTGTGTATACATCTCATATAATTTGTAATTATGTGCTCTACATGAGCTGTGACAAATAAGCTATTTGCATGCAGATGATATTGTTCTTTGTATGAGATCAACTGCCACTGATAATTTCAGTGACGGACAACAGTCATTAATTGATTTAGTATCCAAACCCTTTGTTCAGAGCAAGATATTAATATTAAAATACCAAAAAAAATACAATATTTTTTCAAGGGATTTGTGTTAAACCAGCAGAAAAATTACAATATATTTTATTGAGTACTGATGGATTGTCCTTGATATGGTGAATGAAGAACATTTATATGATATATAAGCAGAAGTGTGTTTTATCTAAAAAACATTATTTTCACTGATTCAGAAGGTAAAATAGATGGCTCTGAACTATTGTATAATCTTCGATAATGGTGATGCAAAGCATATGAATGAGAATTGCATTAGGAGTCATGAAAAAATGTTTGTTTGCTTGTTTGTTTGTTTTGTTGTTGGAAAAATAGCTAGGTAAGAGAGGAAAAATAACTATAAATAATTGACTGTTTATTAGTCTTCCTAGTCTTCCACGATGACTGGAAGTTTTCTAACACTGTTGCTATAAAACTGTTCAGCTGTAGCAATTTCAGAAGTAGGACACATATTGGTGGTGTCATATAGAGAGACTTAAAATGACTCCCTCACTAGGAGATGTATTCCTGACCCCCAATCATAATGAATATAGCTAGACAAATTGTTTTTAAAAAATGCATCGAAGTAGAGGTTTTCATTCTCAATGCCATCTATTTTTGAAAGTTATACAGATAATATGAATATATACATGAAGGACTTCTGAAAAAGGAATGGGCTGCACCTGACAATGAAGAATGTGTTTGGAAAGCAACTGGCTAGGCTTATCCAAAGGGCTTTAAACTAAAACCAGAAGAGAAAGGTGACCAATCTTTAGGATCTAATCCCAAACATAAACATCAAGACAACCAATCAAATAATAAGGTAGGGAATGGTGAGAAGAAAGTGAAACTCAGATATAAAACAGGACATTTATTAAACCAATGCAAATTTAGCCATCAAGCAGGGGTAGTCAATCTTTGGGCCGCAGCCCACTACCACGGCCTGCTCAGAATTGAGCTGCACAAGTAGTCGGCAAGCACATGAATACAAAGCTCCCCTCATACGAGCAGCGGCCATTTGTGCTCAAGTGCAAAGCTCCCTTCACACAAGCGATGGGCACACATGCCCACCATTCACTTAAATGACGTCCCGTGCGGTCACACAGAGAGGGCCTGCTGGGAGTACCATCGGCGGCGAAATGCCGACTGGTGACCCCCAGAAGTAGAGCCTTCTCTGTGGGGGCCCCTACCCTCTGG
>JANHFL010004675.1:76566-90102 GCA_032468155.1 Oxyrhabdium leporinum
ATATATTTTTATATTTTTATGTGAACCGCCCCGAGTCCTCGGAATGGGGCGGTATATAAATTAAAAGTAATAATAAAATAATAATATGAAAATAATAAAAAGTGGTAATTCCAGCCCCTTAAGGACAATAGTCAAAAAACCACTTTATGGACTTCATCCTACTCTGGGTTCCCCAGGCCAGTTGAGAAAACCAGGACTTCAGGTAGAGGTACCTCCTTAGGAAAGGAGACCTCCAGTATTCCTTGCCTCCCCGCTCTGATGGGTTGGATAGATGTGACTGGGGGAAGATTAACTTACAGATTGATATGATACAGTTTCTCTGAACATATCTAGGTTTTGCTACACTGTAAAATTAGACAGACCTTGATTACCACTGACAGTTTCACCATTAATTGTAATATATTATCATGCTCTGTCCTGTTTTGTTCAATTTTGTTCAGTCCTGTTTTATTTTATTTTAATGTTTAACATTTGTGCTTATCTTTGACCATAATAAAGATTCATTCATTCATTGGTTAGCTCATGGATATTGAGTTTGGGGCAGAGTCAAAGATAATGGGACCTGGTTCATTGTCTTGTCCAGTTTCAGGTCTGGGGTCTGATCTGGCTTCCTTCTTCCTCCAGTGACATGTTGTATATCTAGGCAGACCTGGCAACAAATGGTATCAGAAAGCTGTAAACCTTTGTTGATATCTCATGGTATCTGGATTTTGCAACTCATAGGTTATAACATATATGCCAGGGAAATGAGAAATGACCACTAATTACAGTATACCTAGTGACTTTGTTTCTCTGATTTGTAGTATAGTGAAATGCTCTATTCTAAAGAGGAAAAATGCATTGTCAAATGAATGCTGAGACCCACGCACTCCAAAAAAAACAACAACTGAAAAAACACATAGGGATAGAACTCTGGATTAAGAATCCAGGCTTCAAACCTTTTTATTCTTTCCAAATCCAACAAATATCTCTTGCATTCTAGATTTTTGTGGGTTTATTACTGAGAGTTAGTTTTATTTTAGTTTTGTTAATTTCAGTAAGACTTCTGTTCTTGTTTCTTATTCTTGTTTGCAAAGTTGATAGCAAGCAATTCATTTTGCACTGCAGCTTTACACCCTTCCCTCCCCCCAAAAAAAAAAAAATCTAAACTAATGAACTATATAGTATATTATTTCTAAATTAGAACTAAGAGTATTTCCCCAAAATAATGTATCTAGAAAATGTGGGGATTATCCTAACTTCTCTAATAATGTGGTAATGGGGATGAAGTTTATATATATTTAATCTTCTCTTTGGGGAGAAGATAATTTTAAATCTCAGATTATTTGCCTTTTTGATTGTAGCCAACACCTCCAGCAATACAAACTCCTAGCAATCCCTATTATATCATAACAGACATTATGAACCTGTAGATTATCCTTTCTACCTTTAGGAACATAAATCTATAAAGGGTAGTTGAATAAATCCCTGAATAAATGCAGTTTCATTTTCCTTATGGTTAAATAGCAAGGGAAGAGTTTACTGGAGCATTTTTTTCTTTTTTTGAATCAGTATGGCAGACCCCACAGTTTCAGGTTTTATAATGAGCAAATTACCAATTTACAATTTTTTGTGTGTGCTTATCTGTGATGCTTTTTGATGATCAATGGACAAATAATTATGGACAGCTTGCTCTGGATGGGGAAGCAGGGAGGATTCTTATCAGACTTCTAAGTTTATGCTAGGAAAATAGCATCTGGTTTATCATTATTGCTGGAGAACAGTTCTAATTACATGTATTAAAAATGCCAGCATCTGACTGAGAGTACCATTAGGGTCATAATAACTAACAGTCAGCAGCTATTTGAAAATTTGCTTTCCACGTGTGCATTACAAACTGTATTTTAAACTAGCAAACACCATGCATCATAATAGATTATGAGTAAACAGAGTGGCATGCGGATTTTTTTCTCCTAACAAAGGATTTGATCAGTTATTTGTTATCCTTTTCAAAGAAAAATCTATATTTTCACTTAGGTGGGGAAATATAATACAGATTTATATCCAGATTAACAGATTAACAGAGTTGGAAGGGACCTTGTAGGTCATCTAGTCCAAACCCCCATCCAAGCAGAAGACCCTACACCATTTCTGACAAATGGCATACTGATTCCATCTAAACATCTGATGAAAATTCCTTTCATAGCTATCAGTTTGACCAATGGGATAGTCCAGTCCAATTAAAATTTAAGAAAAAGCTGAAGTAGTTATGTTTTTTTTCAGTTCTACAGATATTGTATGTCTAGATTTAGGTTTAGGTCTAGATCTAGATTTAGGATTAGTCTAGGTCTGTCTCTCTATCTTACCCCTCCCCTGCCTCTTATTGTCTTCATTTATTTTCTCCAAATATTAGCAGACTTAACGCCTTTTTCGGTTGTTGGAATTATTCAATATCCTGCTTTTATTTTTATTATTCTATATTTTTATTATTCTAATTAATATTTCTAATTAAATTTCTTATTAATTGTCTAATTAAATTGTTGCTCATACTATTCATCGATTTAAATACTTTTTTTTTCAGTAGCATATTTGCAGAAATACTTCATCCAGTGAAGGAATTCATTCTTGATTATTTATCATCCTTCCAGGACAGATTTGAATAAACCTGTAAAGACAGGCATATTTTCCTTACAGATAAGTTTGCATTGAGCAATTTATTTATTTTTTCTTAAAGCAGTTTAAAATGAAGGAAGTAGATTTGGAGCCCCTGAGTACAAATGTGATATGAAAACTCCCAAGGCACCTAGTGGTTTTTAAAAAAAAAAATATAATAATTAAAAAAGCTGCCTATCATAAGAAATTGCAGGTTTTATTTCTTACAAACATAAGTATGTTTGCTTATTAACATTTGCTTTGGTTTCAAATTATGAAATTATTTATACAGCATCCTCTGATGACTCTGACATTTGTTCTGAAGAAATGTTGACTACCCTGAATAGTTCTCTTAGTTATCAGGGATTGCAAGATCCACTTTGGTTATTACTTCTTTATTTGATAATTACCACTTTCTGTTTCCTGTTTTTCTTCTTCCTTATTTTTTTTTAAATCAGTTGTTTGGTTGTCAATTTTTTTCATTGCCAGCCATTTTTTACTTAAGGGTTCAGAACAGTGATATTGAGGACTTTAAACATGGCTCATAGCCATTATGCATTCTATACGAACACAAGGTTTGAAATAGCCCCACTTTCTTTATCACTGTTGGATGTGATCAATTAACAATAATAAAATAGAATCCTTTATTAGCCAAGTGTGACTGGACACACAAGGAATTTGTCTTCCGTGCATAAGCTTTCAGTGTACAGAAAAGACATAAGTGATAAATCATGATCATAGTCATCATAAAAATATTCATCATAAATCATAAGATACAACCTTAGTGATAATCATAGTCTTAGGATACTAAATAAGCAATTGACATAAATCATACTAGGAAATTAAATAAAACAATATAAATTGTAAAGATACAAGCAACAAAGTTATAGTCATAAGTAGAAAGGGAGGTAGGTAATAGGAAAGATGAGAAGAATAATAGTAATAGAGCCTAACAGAATAGTACGACAGTATTGTTGATGGCATGGAGGGAAAAGCTGCCTTGTGTCTAGTTGTTCTGATGTGCAATGATCTATAGCAACGTTTTGAGGGTAGAAGTTGAAACAATTTATGTCCAGGATGGTAGGGGTCTGTAGATATTTTCACAGCCCTCTTTTTGACTCATGCAGAATACCGGTCCTCAATGGAAGGCAGGTTGGTAGCAATTGTTTTTTCTGCAGTTTTAATTATCTGTTGAAGTCTATGTCTGTCTTGTTTAGTTACAGAACCAAATCAGACAGTTATAGAACTGCAGATGACAGACTCAATAATTCCTCTGTAGAACTGTATCAGCAGCTCCTTGGGCAGTCTGAACTTTCTGAGTTGGCACAGAAAGACTATTCTTTGTTGTGCTTTTTTGATGACGTTTTTGATATTAGGTTCTATTTTAAGTCTTGATATATGATAGAACCTAGAAACTTGAAGGTCTCTACTGTTGATACTGTGTTGTCTAGTATTGTAAGAGGTGGTAGTATATGAGGGTTTCTCCTAAAATCTACCATCATTTCTATGGTTTTGAATGGGTGTAGTTCAAGATTGTCCCGGTCGCAGCACAAGGCTAGTTGTTCAACCTCCCGTCTGTATGCAGATTTGTCATTGTCTCAGTTGAGACCAATCATCTGCAAAGTTCAGTACTTTAATTAACAGAAGATCTTTTGAGATGTGGTCATTGGTATATGAAGAGAAGTGGAGAGAGCACATAGCCCTGGGAAGCACCTGTGCTAATTGTACAGATATCTGATGTGATTTTGCCTAGCTCCACCTGCTGCTTGCTGTCTGTTAGAAATCTTATGATCCACTTACAAATATGGTCAGGCACAGATAGCTGATTTAGTTTAGTTAGAAGAATATCTGAAATGATGGTATTGAATGCTTATCTGAAGTCTACAAAGCGGACCCTTACATAGGTCTTTGGAGATTCAAGAAATTGTAGGATGTAGTGCAGAGCCATATTAACAGCATCATCTGCCGATCTGTTTGCTCAATTTTCTGAGCAGAGGAAAATTTTCTGAGCAGCAGGATAAAAAAAACACAACACAACACAGTGATAAAACATTTTTATGGATTAAAAAAGGAGTGGGAAAAAATGTTGAAATAATTTAAATTTTCAGCAAAAAGCTTAACAAGAATTTGATGTAAGGAAGTTTAAAACAGATAAAGAGTGCAGTAATGTTGAAAGATTAAACATGGTGAAAATGCTATTGAAAATACTGCAATTAAACAAACAAATATACCTTAGAATTTTATTTGTTTTGCATTAAAGAGTGTAGATAACTGTGAATTTTACAAAATAAAGATAACTGTAATGGTGACTTTTAACTATGCACTGGCATTTGAGATGAAAGTATTAAGGACACAAAGACAAAAAAAGGCAGGTAATCTGTCTTTTTTACTTTTCCTCTTGTAAATGAGATCCTTTCACTTATAGATTAAAATAGAATGACAACTACCAGAAAAGTGGCAAAAAAGGAGAAGGGTAAAGAGGATAATTAGAGGAACCTGAAGAAAGAAATTCAGAACTGCTTTAGAAAATGTTTGCGGAATTAGGCAAAAAATTGTCTGAATCGCTCAATACTAAATTGACAGCTTTTGATGGGAGAATGGATGAAAGACTTGTAAAGATAAGAGGAGGAAGTGAAAAACGATAAGAGGAGGAGGTGAAAAAAAGTGGTTAAGTAGATGGAAAACTCTGTAAACAGGTGGAGTAGAGATGTAAAGCAGATTAAAGACAAAGTGAAAATTTTTGAAAGTAAGATAGAAGTTAGATAATCTGGCATTATTGGAGTTGAGAGAGAAAGAATTCTGCTTGAGACACAGAGTGATACTAGAGGATTCTGATAAAGACATCAGAGAAAAGGGAAATTAAAGTCTTGTCCCATTTTTGAAGTATAAAATATAACTGATATCCCATTGTATTTCAGAGTACCAACAACTATACTAAAGAAATACAAGGAGTCTACTGCTGCTCAGGAGTGTAGGTACCCATAAGATAACTTTTGTGTAGTAAGTACTAATAATGTATTTTATGTATAGGAGAAGATGTAGTGCAGCAAATGGATCCATTCAATGTCATAATCATTGACCATTTTGATGAGCGTGGTAGGGTTGCTATTGTGGGTTTTTTTCTAATTCAGCTAAGAAAGCTTAAGAATATTAACTGCATCGGTTTATGAAATTGAAATAAATGATTGAAAAGGAATAAAAGGTAGATGTTCAAATCTAAGAATGTATGCATCAATGTCAATTTATAAGCATCCCATGCATATTTTGGCAATACACTACATTATGAAACCTAAAACTGGTTATAATAAAAAGCTTGCAACTGAATCCAATTCTTACATTCACTTGTCAGTTTCAGAAAACATAGGGACATGGACAGATATATAACAATAAGAATGATTTAAATACAAAATTAAAAAGTTACTGAGCAAAGTGTAATTTTAATCTAAAGCAACACCAGATGGAAATTAAATCCAGAAGATGAACAGTAATACATAAATGCTGATTGCTGTTGTACTCCAGACTACTCTGAAATGGCTAATGTGGAAGTTTTTCTGAAAGGAGACACATGAATGCATAAATAAAAATATTAACAATATACAGAGCTTGAATAATTTTACTCATAATTAAGGAGATATAAGGACTTAATATTACAGTCCTTTTCATAGGAATGATTCCCATATGCATTTAAAAATAAGATGAACTATAGGGAAATCATCAGATGACTGTATTATCATTAGTCTTTTTAATAGTTCAGGGCATATTATATAAAATACTTAGCATGTCAAAAGAATCATTACATCATCATCATTATTGTCATCATTGGAGTAGCTTTTCCCATTTTAGGGAAAAAAGCAAAAAAAAAGGTACCTCTTATTATAAAGTAGCAGAACAGTCACTTTTCTACAAAGCTGTAAATGTGAAGTACCTTCACTTATTTGAAACCTGATTTACGGAATTCTCTGCTTTCAGAAAATGGAGAAAGTAGTCAGATTGTGTTTTACAGACACTGTAAAAAGCGTTTCTGTTATTGTTAATAGAGAGCTCATGAAACAAACTTTCAATTGTTCTGCATGTATCCTGCAATTGTTGTTTTTTTTAACACACATGCACTGCATGTGGCTTTAGCTATTTAGCACTGTCTATCAATAAAGCCATTTTATTCTCTGAATGCCAGATTTACTTTTGGTGAAATAGATGTTCACACTACCCAAGATTGCTCAGAGAAGTAATGGACATCTAAGATCTTTAATCACATGGTCCCAAATAATAGCTTTTTAATAACCTTTTTTCTTGATCTGGATCTGTTTAGCACTATCCCATCAGCATTTTCATCTTTTTTTATATTTTTTCTTTTTTTTTTTCAAGGACCATTTGTTTTCTGAAGTTGACAAGTGTTCAGGCTTGAACCTTGAATGCTTTGTGTCGAATGCTTTGACTTCCAGCTTCAGGGAAATATGTCCACATGAAATGCACAAGGGATAAAGCTATATATTTCTCCCTTCTTGATAAATGAATTCCATGAAAAAAAGAAGTGAAAAAAATAAATCCTCCTCCTCTTTTTCACTAAAAACAGAGAATTGTCAATTTGTTAATCCAAGCACAACTGTTAAATTATATGAAAAGACAGCCTTTAATAAAACACTCCATGATACTGATGACTGGACATTTAGTTGGGTGAAACAGAGAGTGGGCAAAAAAACCCTTTCCCCATCAACTGTTTTCAGAACCACACAGGACCGCATAATGAATTTGCCGCCTTTCAAGCTCAGGAAGCATTTGTGTCTCTCTGCCCTTAGACTTCTCATACTGACCTTTTTTGTCACCAATCCTTAACTCAATCTTGTAGGTTCAGAAAAAGTCAGACATGGTGGCTTTCTGCCATGGTGAGAGTGACAAGCACTTTATCAGGGTTTAATTAGATTTTCTTCTTTACAACCAAGAACTCAATATCCCTTTCATAAAATACTCTCTTTGATAACATGAGTCTGCTAAGGCTCAAGAGAGCTCCAGAAGTGCAGCTCACCTCTTGTCTAGCGACATTAAGGCATCAAAAGTCAAGCATCAGTAACACAGCGAACGAAAAGTAGATTTGATGTGAATCAAGTCTATTTCATTTGTAACTAACAATTGGTATATAGATTTTGTCAATTAAATCATCGTTCCTTAGGCTGGCCGCATCACTGGATAAACCTTCTGCTCCATTAGTGTATCTTGCCAGAACTGTGAAATGTTTTCAGGTAGTTACACAGAGAAAGATAAAGCTGACAAAAATAATGTTAGGATTATCTTTTATCACGACTAGAGGGCTGTATCACTAGAATCAAAGAAAACCAGTAGCTTAGTAAAGCTGTGAGCTGAAAGGAAACATCTTGAGTACCAAAAACAACTGTTAAGAACAGATAGCTCTCTTCCATTACATAATTTACCCTTTTTATATGGTTCTCTACTAAAAAAAAAAAAAACTCCATGGAGACAGGTTACACAATTATGCTAAACATAAATATTTTTCAGATAAGGGTTTTATCTTCAAAATAAACTACAAAAAATATTGACATTTCTGTAGACCTCTGCAGTTGCAAAGCTTAACCCTGGAAAATAGCTATGTGTGAAATTATGGAGGCTTTCTTTTCTTTCTCTTATCCTCTTGAATCATCATCTCAGAAACTGAAGTCTTGTTCCCTACGCATCATAGCACTCTCTGTCGTTCTAAATATAACAATATTTTAGCATGTTAGATCCTTTTCAGATAAATTATTTTAATCAATAAAGTGGGATGTAATTCACTTCTAATGCTGATAATTTCTCTCTTATTTTATGTCTTATGTTTCCTACATATAAAGAATACTGGTTCTTTCTGTTTAGGAAACATATAAATGTTTCATAAATATGAAACATTATTTCATTCTCATGACACTCATATCATATGAAAAAGTTGATCAATGGTGACTTGCTAAGTGTCCTATGATCTTCATTTTCAGATAGGAACTCTAGCACTTTAATCCTAATAGCTCAAAATGCTTCTTTCCCAATGTACATGTCTTGTTAATTGACCCAAAAATTGACCCAAAGGAAGGAAGGAAGGAAGGAAGGAAGGAAGGAAGGAAGGAAGGAAGGAAGGAAGGAAGGAAGGAAGGAAGGAAGGACAAATATTCAGAGACTGAAGACTAGGTATACTCATTCTAGAGTCAATTATCAAAATATTGGATGTCTTAGGGAACATTATAAGATCCAATTTGGAAGCCAGGTATTGCAATGCATTAATGATTTCCTTTTCATTAATTTAACAATAAATTACATAAAAGATATTTCAGAGGATAGCTCAAGTTTTTCTTCTTTTGATGGCAGTGCCATGAAAGAAAAGCTATTCAGAGAAGATATAACATAAAATAGATATTTCAGTCAAGGAATCTATTATAAAAACAGCTGAAGAGAGGAAAGAGAGAAAGATGTTGATTTATTGTCCTTTGAAAATTATAAATAGTAAATCTTATGTTGCTTTTTAAAAAGTCATTATCCATATTTGACGCCTGTCCTGCATAATTTCTAGTATTAACCAGATAATTTTTCTAGGTTCTTTTTTCATGTTCTGTTTTAATGACTTCAATGACTTTAATGACTTCAACAGGTTCAAGAGATAATAATGTATCACCAAGTTTCTCTAATAAAAAACATAAGCATCTCTCAATGGTTTAAATACATAAAAAGTGTGCTGAGTATCTTTATACTTTTTTGATATTCAAAATCGAGCAGTCAGCTTTGTATGAATTAACCAAAGCCAATTTGAAGCAACCTTCAGTCTAATAGACAAGCATAATCTTTGCTTACATGTATTAAATTTATTTCTTTTGCTTCGAGAGACATGCTCAAAACATTGTCTCTATACTATTCAGTTCTATAAAAATGGAATGCTGACTATCACAATGTAGCCCATTATATATATTAGGTTAAAAGCTAAGTAGCTATCTGATTTTATGGATCTGATGTCCTTCATTGGGGGGGGGGGGGAGGAACCATAATAAAATGTATCTTCCTTTGCTATTTGATATAAACCTTGATATGTGGGTTCTATCTTTACATTTTCTTGCATACTAATGAAGTTATAATTATTTTATTCTGTCTTCATTCATTTCACAAGAATTATCAGAATTCTGTTTCCCAAGTTAATGAAATTGTGGAAGAACCTAAGCATTAAGGTTGAAAAACCATTTTTATTTCTTTCAAACTGATTGAGATTTGCTATGGGAATGTGTTGGCAATAACCAAACATGTAGTTAGGCAAAAATAGAAAAAGAAGAATATATTCACTTTGCTGGTTCCTTGATAGAGAACCACAACAGACCCTATGGGTGGTTTGCTGCTTCTTCTTTTTTTAATTTTTGTATCACATAGAAAATGTAGAAGCATCCATTTTTTTAGGATACTTTGCTTGTTCTATTAAAAGTTTTACACAATTTTGACTTGGGGATATATATTTTTTAACCATCCAAATGGGGAAAAATGTTTTTCTTTGAAAACCCCAGATTTTCTGTTCATTAGGGTAAATTGAATGCTGTATGTGTGTTTGTCATCAACACACAGTTGGGGACCCAGAGAAAGACCATTATTAAAAAAAAAATCCATGAATCATATTAACTATTAAAAAAACAGCATGAACATCCTGAAAAAAGATCAATAAAAATCAGCATTAGCCATATGGTTTAACTTAAAAGCAATTCGTGTAAAAGCTTTCCAATGAGTGGTACAAGCTACAAATCCCAAAGGAGAAAGTGAGCATTAGATCTAAATATTCCCGTGGTCTGTAAAGATAATTTTAATGAGTTTATCAGTGTTAGAACATCATGGTTAATTATAATTTAATCTAAATTGAGAAGATCAGATTGAGAGGGAAATACAGGGCACCAATTATAAAATACAAGGCAGTATCAATTGAGATGAAAGTAATTACGCACATAGACACACACACACACACACACATAGACACACACACACGCAGACATACACACATATATATGTGTTAGATATATAACATAAGATATATGTTATATATGTTAGAATGATATACTTTTAATGTCTACATTTACATAAAACAACACTGCAAAATAATGATAATTCTGTTTGTTTTTCCTTCAACTCTGTTGGGAATAACTTAATGTCTAGCTCTAACAGAACAGCTACTAGTATATTGACTAAAGAAGTTCAATAGGCTGCTTCTAGTGTAATATAATATGGAAAAATAAAAGAATTCAACCAACAGATTTCATTTAGTTCATTTTTAAATCAGAATTTACTGTAGAATATAATTGCTTCAACATCGGAAACAGCAGAAAATAATCATTATAAAATCCAGAAAAATAATATGTGTATATCAATATGTGACTTTGATCTGAGTTTATATTTCAGCTTTATTTTGTAATGTTCCATGTCAGTGTTAACTATTTTCCGATTACAATCAGATGGATCCCTTTGAATGAAAGAGAAAATGTTTATTTTACTTTAGAAAAAAACCTGTGTGTGTGTGTGTGTGTGTGTGTGTGTGTGTTTTATAATTTTATATTTTACAAAATAGAACAATATAACTAAAATACAAAAGATCAACATTTAACTTGTTATATCAGGAAGAGCATTTTTTTACAATTTTTGAAGTGGGACAACATTTTATCTCAGTGACATGTGATCAGTTTTCCTGTTTTGTCACAGCAGTATTTTAATTTTACTCACAGTTTGCTCCTGGAGGTAGTACAATAGGTTCTACACTTTCAGAAAAGGCTTGTAAATTTGTAATTGAGCCATAATTTATGAGCAAGAATCACAACAGAATTATGTTCACAGTATAAAGCAACATCATGCAGTGATTGCTTCATTGTGGAAGAAAAATGCATACTTTTCTTTGAATTATTTTAACTGTGAAAACCCCAGAAACAGATGAAAGGTGAAGATATGAATATCAGAATGTGAAAATCAGGAAGGAGAGAACAAAGAGAAGAGAAAGCTTCCATTTATATAGAAAGGATATAGTATTTTACTTCAAATGTACGAAGATTTTGCAGTCACAAATATTTAGAATTTGTATGCATTCTTACGTAAAAATAAAACATTATCTTATTCTACATTGTGCTTGGAAGATATATTTACTAAGTCAGAAGATAACACTTAAAGATTTTCAGTAGATGTAATTTCAATTTGTGGAGAACAACAGACTTAAGAAGGCTGCAATATATTCATGAAATAGTATTCCATTTCTAAAATTCTGAATAAATGCACTATTATTTCATAACACAACAATAATAATGAAAACTGTGCATTTCAGCATAGTACCTAATGTTTGTATATATTCACTGCCTTAGTAAGTCTAAATAAAATAGGCCTATTTTGGATTAAAAGAGAACAAGAAAACAAAACTGATTGCTTGATTGAAGTCTTGGACAAATTCCTCTAAATGCATGCTTCAATATAAAGATATAAATTATAAATTTGTTTACAAAGCATAGTACTGGTGAAAAGCTACATGGGACATAACAGTTAGCTGGAACATTTTGCTAAATTTGGTATATTTTACTACTTGAGTCTCTGTGTTCAATATTGACTAGGAGAGGTTAATATCAAGAGAGGAATCTTTCAAGGAGACTCACTATCACCACCATAGTTTGTCATTGCATTGATTTCTCTGTCAGCAATACAGAACAAGTCAGGCCCTGGCTATCAAACATAAAAAATAACTGCAAGACTATCCCATCTCCTCTACGTGGATGATCTGAAGCTGGATGGAAAAGCACTATCTGAAATTAAAGCGTTGCTTAACATTGTCTGATTTTACGGCCAATGTACTGAAGTGGAATTTGGACTGGATTAATGTGTCACCCTCATCATCAAAGGGGGGAAATAGTGGAAATTGAATGAATTAAGATACCCTATGGAAACAAAAACAAAGGTCCAGATGAAGAAAATCACTACAGATACCTGGCATCCTTCAAGATTTCAACATCAAACATGCTAATGTCAAGAAGAAGGCTAGTAGTGTATATATCATGACTGTGAAGATCTTAAAGTCCAAACTCAGTAGAGGAAATGCCATCAAGGCAATTAACACCAGGATAATTCAAGTCATTAGATACATAATTGGAGTAGTGGGCTGGACTCAAGCAGAAATAAAAGCCCTAGGTAGTAAGACCAGGAAAATAATGGCAATGAATCATGTCCTTTATCTACACATTGACATTGACAGACTCTAATTAGGAGCATAGATGGGCATGGAATGTTGCAAATACACTAAAGAGTTAAAGAATTAAAAATGGAAATTGGAAGAACATTGAAAACTGGTACAGGCTTATTGAATATTGGAAAACTGGCCTAGAAGAAATTCTAAATGAAGAATAGAAAAGAGATATGGCACGGCAAAATATTACATGGCTGGTAAATTAAAAATAGCAGCCAAAGTAGATAAAAGCAAGAGCTTGAAATAGCTAATACCAGAAAAGTTGAAGAAAAAGATAGAAAGGCTAATTCTAGTTGCAAAAGACCAAGCCTTAAGAACAAATGCATACAAAGCCAGAATTGAAAATGCAACAGTTAGCAAAGGCTTGCTCTGTAAAGAAGCTGAAAAATCAGTGGACTATGTAGTTAGTGGTTGCAAGACAACTACACACACAAACTACAGATAATACCATAACAAAGTAGCAACAATAGTACTACCATTTGCCTGCAAACAACAACTGGTGGGACCCCATAGCAGACACAGTAATAGGAAATGAAAACACTAAAGTGCTCTGGAATTTTAGAATTCAAACAGACAGGCACCTACCATATAATAACCCATATTTAAGAAAGTGAGTTTTCTTTTCTTTTCTTTTCTTTTCTTTTCTTTTCTTTTCTTTTCTTTTCTTTTCTTTTCTTTTCTTTTCTTTTCTT